>PVJD01000071.1:640997-735113 GCA_004026545.1 Mormoops blainvillei
GATCTCTGGGAAGGTGGCTATCAGTGCAGACGGCAGTTCACAGGCCTTGGTCAGTCCGTTCGAACGGACTATGATTTCCCTGCAGATACAGGGTCAGTAAAGTCAGTAGGTCTTGGGCTGAGCTTTGAACAGCTGCCTTTTCAGAGGAAAGCCAGTTGCATAAGGGGAAGATTGCTCTGTTAGCTTAGGTCAGTTTGGTGGAAGTTCAAACCTCCACACCAACTCCTTCATTCAAATCCCTGAGTATGTGTCTTGTATTTCTGGGCAGGCAGTTGACTTTTGACCATGGTTTTATTTGGCACCTTTGGGCCAGTAAACATAAATGCAGCACCAGGAAAGCACTGAGTCTACAGACTTTGTAGCAAGGCTCGCCGGGCACATGCCCTGTGTGATGGGGAGCAAGAGTGGCCACAGGTCTCAGGGACAGTCCCAGTTTTCCTCACACAGTCCTAGCTTAGGTCTGTTATTCTAGAGTCCCATCCAGTTTGCGTTGGCCACACTCCAGCCTTTCCCAGTCTAGCAGATGAGTCGTGGAACCACTCTAAGGGACATCAGTTCCCCAGTCCCTGGCATTATTTGAAGGAATTGATGTGCATGGGTCATTTTGAGTTGGCTGAAGAAAGAGTCTGTGCTTAAGCAGGTGAGGTTGAATCTACAGACAGGTAGAGGACAGGGGCCCAGTCTGGGCTCTTCCATACCCACAGAGACCACAGACTGAGCCTTAGAACGGATGAGTCAGAGACTGAAGAAGCTCCACTGATGAAAGATCTTGTGAGATTTGAGGAAGGAGGGCAGTCTTTGCATTTTTGTGCTGAATACAGAGGCAGCATCTTACAGGATGTGGAGGGGGTGCAGTTGTACAGTGGTTGGGAGGCAGGTCCTTCATGGGACTCCAGCCCTGGAGCTCACAGGGCTCTCGGCTGGAGGGCACTCATGAGCACTTGCCCCTGAGCACACTCAGGGCTCCCAGTAGCCCCCAGGGAGTCTCTGACAGCAATGCCGGGGTTCTGCAACCATGCAGGCAAGGACAAAGACATATTAAAGGGTTGGTGGTCATGCTTACATGACTCGTTTTTAAAACCAGGGAGGCCATGAGAATATTGGCTTACAAATAATATAGGTAGCTTGGTAAGACCTAACTTAAATGCCATTCATCTTTCAGCCCAGAGTCCATCTTGCTCCTGGATAGCTAACACTTTGTTATAGGCCTTCTCTTTCTAGAGCCTTCCTTGGGGTTGTCTCTCTCCACTACTAGACTGCAAGTTCCCCTAGGGAAGGGAATTCATCTTTGTCTCTCTCACAGAATCTGACCATGATTTGTTTAGGGGGTGCCCAAATAATATCAGTTGAATTAATGAACGAAAGGTAACAAAGTACAGTACACCCAATTTCCCAGCTTGGCAGCAGCTAGCAAACCTTAAAGACTAGATTTATCAAGGAAATAGGCTAATTCCTAAAACACCCTAGCTCTTTATGCCTCCTCCCTTCAGTCCAGGAAATCCTGGTGATCTTTCTGTGCTCTTTACATCCATTGTTAATTAGGCTCTAGAAAAGAAAATCTCCACGTAACCATGATTTTTTTTTTCTCAGATAGACTCACTTTATCATGAAATGAAGGGATGAGAAGGTAAGATGCCTGAGGCAGAGTTTAGCTTCCTGGGAACGCTTTAGACTTGTGTTGAAGGATTGGTTCAGAGGCCCGGGTCAGCATCTTCCTCCTGGAGACCTTGTGGACCGGAGAGCACAGGATGCTGGACTCCCGCTGCCATGGTGGGTCCGTGTGGCCTCCCGGTTGCTTCCTGGGAAGTTTGACACACTTTGTTGATGCGCATTTCCCTGGTTTCACCGCACACTCCCTGCCCAGGTGGTACTTTTGCTTAGGAGATGACTCACACTCCTTGTCAGCATACCTTTCCATATTAAACATCCCTGTCAAGTCCAACTCACGGGGCTTCAAGAGAGGGCTGGGCGGAGTTAAAAGGAACTCCTCTCCTTCGCCAGGAGCTGCATAGATTTTGGAATTAACTCCCAAGATTCACTCCTCCTCAGATTACAACTTTGTGCGACTTCCCTCTGTCAGATCTGGGTGTAAAGCCCAACTCTTTCAATTAACTAGCTTTGTAGTCTTCAGGCTCTTGAGAGCCTCAATTTAATCACTTACAAGATGAGAACACTAGTACCCATCTCATAGAGTTGTAGGGAGGGTGAAACGAGACCGTGGCACTGAGAAAATTTGAAGCAAATATTTTTTGGATGAATAAATGACTAAAGAAATAATAGAAATGTGAAAAATTATTAACCAACCCACTGTACTCGATGAGACTTATATTTACCAACAATTGTCTAGGTGTCAGGAACAGTTCTGAGTTCTTGAACAAATACCATCTTATAGTTTAAGTGAAGGAATTGGGATGCAAACCTATGTCTGCAGGCAGCCAAAGTCATGCCCTTAACTTCTACCTGCCTTACCTCTTCTCTACCTGTAATAAAGTTCTTTGTTGCTAGAGACTCCCCAGAAAAGAATGACTCTTTAATTATTGCTCCCTTTACTCTAATGTGACTGAGATTTCTATCACTTTGTAACTTAGTGAGTTTAACAGGAAAAATATTACTGTGGCATGTATTGACATGAACAAAGATTTTGGCATCTGCACTGTAAGCAACCAATGACAAACGCCGGAATCAGTACCCGTCATCTGTTACCTGCTACTCTAAGCAGAGGATGGATTAGGTTTATGCCTGAGAAATAACTTCATTGAGATGGAGACTGAAACAAGTTGTTCTATCACCTATCTTCTGATTGGTAAAAACTGAAGTACATAATGACTTGACTTCACACCTTGGGAAAATCATGGTACTCCCTCTCCAGATGTTGGAAAGAGTTTCATTTTGGGGGGTGGGGGGCACAATAGTTTCTTTGGTTCTGATAGCCTCTAATGACTTTGAATTCATCTCTGTTACTATAAAAGAGTATACCTGAATTTGCTCAGAACTGTGCCAGATTCTATGAGGTTGCTTCAAAAGTTAGACACCCTGGTCTTTGTCATAAGAATCAAGATAGAAACTATCATTGACTATGAGGTTATTATGTTCTAGAGGCTATGCTGGGGACTTCACATATATATTGTTATAGTCAGGATAGGCTAGTTCATGCTGCAGTAACAAACACACTTTATTTTTCTTCATACGCTGAACTGCAGTAACAGAGCTTCAGCCATTATGGTATTGCCAGTTGCTACAGAAAGAAAAAGGGAGCACGAGAGTGTCCTACATAGGCTATTAAATACTTCTGCATAGAGCCACAGAGAATACTGCTGCTCTCATTCCCTGGGCCCAAGTCATATGGTGAAGTTCAACATCAAGTGTCTAGGGAAATGCAGTGTTATCAGGTACCCAAAAGGAGGAGGGTGAGAATTTTAGTGAGCTACATAAATGACTCATACTATCTATCTTAAACCTCATGACAGCTCAGTGAAGCATATCTCTTGTCTTCCCCATGTTATAGATGGGAAAACTAAGAGAGATCAAGTGACCTTCCCAAGGTCATACAGGAAATGAGTAGAGGGACAGGACTTGAATAGAGAGACCTGGAGCATAAGAGGGACCTTTGCAGGGCCCCAGAGTAGAGGGCACAGTACACTCATGGGTTCATTCTCCTCTACCACCCTTAGCTCCCTGGCCCTTGGGGTCCCCTTCTGTATTATCTTAGTCCTAAGCCAGAGCTGAAATGTGCAATTCCCATCTTTATACAATTTGAGCTTGTATGACCCACTCAGGCTTCAGAAGAGCTTACGCTCCCATCCACTGTGGTGAGATGAGCAATCCAGGATAGATTCTTGTACGAGAAGGAACCTAGAAGGTCATCTCCAGTTGCCTCATTTTAGAGATGAGAAGGGTCTTGCTTGTTCTCCCAAATCCCAAGGCCTGACTTGTCATTCAGAGTGTTTTGATTTGTGAGACCTTGCCCAGGTATGTCTGTGCATGATGTCATATTTTAAAAAGAAGAAAAACATGGAGGATAACCCTGGTGGGCACGCTATGATGTGCTTGAACTTGAATGCAGCTGTAACTGGGGAGCAGACCAGAGTAGTGAGTTTAGTATCTCTAGAGCCTGAAATGTCACAGAACCCTACCTCTAGAATTCTTGCATACCTTATCAGAAAGTCTCCCTGAACTTTCTTAACTTTTCTATCTTGGGCTCTTAAAGAAAATACTAATTGTATGTTTTCAAATCCAGAAAGGGAAAGGAGGTGAGAGACATGGAGACCAGCTGCTCTAGCCTAGCTAAGCCTCCCCTGGCACAAGCCCCAGGGGGGAGTTTGCCTCTGTGGATCCCCAGCCGGGAAGCACCACCCTGATTTATTTTCAGAGGTGGAAACTCAAGCAACAATTATCTCCTGTCACAGCAAATTAAAAGCCCAGGCTCAGCCATCCCAGGAGCGGGGTGAGTGCAGCTGGCGGCCAGTAAAGGGCTCTAATGACAGGCCAGGCTGCAGCTGGTGCATTTCCTTTAAAGGCATGAGCCACTCATGAAACACGCAAAATAAACAGAGACATAAAAGTCCATGGAAAAGGCCCATAAGTGAGAGCAAGAGTCTGCGCCAAGATCAGAGTGTATTTTGATTCTGTGGGAGATAGAAGAGTGTGACAGCAAGAAGTGCTCAGCAGAAGATGAGTTTTGGTCTCAGTTTAAAAATAATGTGGAAGCTATTGTGTGTGACCCTGCAGAGGGTGGGGGCGAGTGGCCCTGCCTGTCACTCATACACACACACACTCATGCACACATGTATGCACGCACACACATACACTCATTGTTATGGCTTCAAGAGCACTGGCCTCTTCCACTCACTCCTCTCAGAATCTCCATCGCTGTCTACCTTCCCCTGGACAGGGCAGTGTTTCTGCCTGGAATGCCTCTCTTCTCTTATATTCTCTACCTGCCTTATTGCCAGGAACTTAAGCAAAACTTGCCTCTTTCAGGAAGTCCTCCAGGACTGGTGCTTCTGAGCTCCAGCACCCTCCCTTTGCAACTTCTTGCCTTGGCTGTCTCTGCTACTTTGTCAGTGAAGGCCTGTGGTTGTATCAGCTTGTCGGGAGTTAACTTGGGCTTTGTTATAGTATAAGATCTGCAGGAATAGAGATTTTTATTTTTCCTTGTACTTCTGCCATATATGTTTAACTGTCAAAAAGTGTTTTCACATCTACCATCTAATTTTATCTTCCAAAGTCACTTTACCTATTAGCTGGTGAGGTAGGTGGGTTGGGGATTCATTCTGATTACCAGTGGGAACTTACACAGCAAGGTGGCTAAGAGCGTGGGCTTTGGCGGGGCCGGTTTCTGATCTCTCTAAGCCCCAGACCTCTCATCTGTAAAACGGGGATAAAAAGAGTTCCTGCCCACAGGTTATTTTAAGGATTACATGATTAAATGGGATAACACAGGTAACATGTTTACCACACACAGAGAAAGTGCCCAGTAAAATTGTCATGATTTCAAGGATGATGGAACTCGGGCTCAGAGAAGTTAACTTACAAACGGTGGCAAAGTCGGGTGGAAAAAGCGAAGGGGTGGAGGCAGCGGTTTCTAGTTCTCTTTGGCTATGCGCCTTAGGACAAATCGCTTGGCCTCCCTGAACCTCAGCTTCTTCACCTCTTAAAGAGGAATAATCACATCATGTATCACATATGTCATAGCAGGTTTGGGAGGATAAATTCAAAAGTACTTTTGAAAACATACTGTAAATTGCAACATGCCTCAAAAATGTTATTTTAATTAACCTGCTTAAATTCATGCAGGAGGTCAGTGTTGGAGCCAGAATTCCTTATTACTGGTGTCCTTTCCAGCAGGCTGTCCTGAGTCCCCTTGGAACCCTCCTAAATGCTGCCGATTGCCTGTGGGCTGGAGAGGTGGGCTGCTTTCCACGGCTCCAAGAACCCAGGACAGAGCAGCGGCAGAGTCCCCAGCCTGGGCCCCACCCTTTCTCCTGCCTGCAACCTCGCGCAATGAGACTGCAAAGAAAGCAGAGCTCAGAAACCAAGCAGCCATTTCTGCTGTCGCGGACTCCTTTGCCTTTTCTCTGCTGCCGGCAAAGAGAACAAGAAGGGAGAGTGAGAGAGACAGTTCAAACAGATCCTAGTTCATTAAGGACAGTACCACCTGGACTGATCCTAAGAAAAGGAGGGAGGACCTCAGAATCTACACAGCAACCTGCACCCCAGATGGTCACGCATGCTTCACAGGTGACTTGGGACCTACATTATTAATCTCACTTTACTCAAAAACAAGCAGACGAGCAGATGAGTTTTACCCGCATTTTCCCACTGGACATAGGTCCTTGCTCTGTTCTCCACGGCGTGAAGTCACTTTAGTCTTCTCCCTTGTCCAGAGGCAAGTTGAGGATAGAAACTACCAGGTGACCTGAGAAGGACAGTCTACTTCAGGTGCTTCATTTGGGCTGTGACGTTCTTCAAGGAGTGTCTCAGCCCCTTCAGATCAAAGTTCCCCTGAAAGGTCCAAGTTGACCCAGACAAGGTCAGGGCTGGAATAATCAGTCCCACCCACTCTGAACTATCTTGTTCCAACCTCCCTGCTTCTCTATTCCCTTTTATAAGCATTATTTGCTCCAGAACAATTTGGAGGTCTCTGTGATGCTGTTCAGATGACGATGAGGTGAGCGTGCTCTTATCATGTACTAAAGGGATTGGTGGGCATCAAGGACTGGGAGATTTGGGCCCAAGCTTGACCGAAACCTCCCAGCATGATGTTGGCAATATTCCCAAGACCCTCTACCAGGTTTGGTCCTTTACTGGTCATAAGCATGAGGCTGGAATCAATGAGAGTCTGAGCTCGGAGCCCCCGGACGGCAGATCAGGCTATACCCAAAGCATTGTAGGCATCAGAGGAGTAGGCCTTAAAAACGCACCAGTTTCAAGTTCTATACTGAGTCCGAAGGACCACTAGATGGTGAACACTCAAACATACATTAAAGGATAAAGATGATGCCATGGGTTCCTTTGGTACCTGATTTCAGTATCTATGCAGTCTCACTAATGTTGTCCCAGTACCTTATCTTGTCATGTATCAGTTATCCATTCCTGAACAACAACCTACCCCAAAATTCAGTGACCTAAAACAAAGGTCATGCATTTGCTCATGATTTTTTAATTTGGACCAGGTTCAACTGGGCAGTTCCTCTGCTGGTCTCACCTGGGTCCACTTATACCACTATCAGTTGGCAGGTGAGAGGAGGGAAGAAATGCCAACTAGGGGGCTGACTGGCCCAGCTGGCCTCAGTCCCCTGTCTAGTGCCTCAGTGATGATGACTTCAACTCCTGGGATGACTGGAATTCTCTATCCATGTGATCCCTCATCCTCAAAGAGGCCAGCCTGGTTTTCCTTACACAAGAGTCACAGGGCACCGAGAAGCTGGGAGCATACACCCAAGACCCAACGTCACTTCTACTACATTCTGTTGATCAAAGCCAGTCAGAGTGCCAGCCCAGATTCGAGGGGGAAGAAAAAGGGGCTCCTCCATTTATCGGAAAGATGACAATTTCACATTGCAAAGAAGCAGGCACCTACAGATGGAAGAAATAGCTGAGACCATCACTATAATTTATCACAGTCACTGAAATTTCATAGTTTTAAATGACCCATCTCCCCCTTTAGGAATGGCCCACTCCACAGTGGCGAGCACAGGTGGCAACTCCAAATCAGGCTTTCTGCGGCTGACTAAACTGGGGTAAATCATTTAAGCAGAAATATAGAATAAACATTTATGAGACGCCACCTGTGTGCAAACATGTATTATACACATAGAATCCTATTTAATTCTGCAAACAACTTTATCATAAATCTCCCATTTTATTACTAAGAAAGCTGATGTTCACAGAGAGTTAATGACTTGTGTCATTCATTTATAAGAAATGAAGCTGGAAGTCTCTTTATCTGTGAAATGGGAATCATAAAACTTACTACCAGCAGAGTTGAGAGGATGGGATGAGATATTACATGTGGAAGTGTCTGTTAAACCCCAAACCACGGCACAAATGTTAGTTGTAGGGCTCGCCGAGCCAGGCAGACTGCTTTGGGGGGAAAAGATTTGTCTAGGAAGGCGCCAGAGGCATCCGAGCCAGACGCCAACTGTCGTGTGTCTCTCAGCTGCTATTTGCTTTGGCTTCAGACCAAGCCCTTCACCCAGTGCCTTTGGCAATGATGGACAAGAAAGAACCCTGTAGGCCAGGTGGCAAGCCAGGGCATGCTGCAGGTGAGGACGCAGGCTTCCCTCACCCACGGGCTCGCTGCCATCGGAAGAAGGGAGAGACAGAAGCAAGGCTCGGGCTGTCTTGGTATTGCCCTCAACTGCCTCGGCAGCAAGTCAGGAGCGGAGGAATTACGTGTTTTTAATCAACTCAGGTCATATACACATCCTTGAATTGTTCTGAGCTTACTTTTTCCCAACCCTGCCTTTCAGTAACTCTCAACGCAATTCTTTCCTTTTCACCTTATGTAAACCTCACTCCCTTATAATGGACACTTCCACATCTTCAACCTCTATATCCATTGTTTCCTCCAGTTCTTTGTCTTACCTGATTATCTGGACTTTTTAGGGCCTAATTTTATGGCCAGGAGGTGGGGGCAGCCTTCTCCAGTCTTTTCTTTACATGTTGTCACCCTCCCATAGGCAAAATCTCTCCCTCCGAGCCTCATGCTACTCAGACACTCCATGCTCTCTCTTTCCCGCCTTGTTGCTGTCATCTGCCATCTCCCATCAGTTCTCCCATCACTATCGTCATTCTTTGAGAACCTTGGCATCTCACTCACACCCTATCTAACATCACCAAGGACAACTTCAACACTCATCCAACATCCTAGACTCAGAGCTCTTTAACTCTGACAGCCCCACAGCCCTTCACCCACACCCCAACAGCTGAACCCAAAGAGTTAAAAGCCTTACATTGAAAAGAAAAATTAGGTCTATGCCATGGAGCTGAAGGTGACAGATACAGAACCTATGGGGAGATATTAAAGGAGACGAGTTTTAGCTATTAATCAGGAGCACCGTCTTAGCAGAGCTGGCCACTGCTGAGACAGGCTGCTTTGCTGGTTGATCACAGAAAGTGTTCACCAAAAAGGCCTGATGCAGGTGACAGTAGAAAAGTCAGATTTTCAGCCAAAAAAAAACTGGTTTTGTGTCTCATCTCAGCTCCTTACCAGCTAATGGAACTTGGATAAGGCTCAGCTTCCCTAAACCTTAGTGTTCTCACACTCAAAAATGAAGAACAATAGTTTCCACCTTACTGGGTCAGAATAAACCCCAAATAAGATCAAAAGTGAGAAAATAATTCTAAACTATAAGGTACTCAACAAATATCACTCTAATCCTTGGAAGGACAAAGCATATGAACATATAATTTATGTAAATCCAAGTATTTGTGTGTGTGAAGCCAAAACTGAAGAGAGGAGACAGTTAAACAGTGGATTCAGGGAAGAGGGTAGATGGAATATATAAGTATACATCTATTTCACTCTCTCCCCGAGTCCCAAGTTTTTAAAAAGGCAAAAAGCAACAATGGTGGGCTGAATGGGAGAAAACCCGGGACAGCAATGTGCGTTGAAGCAGAGGGCAGCAACCCTAAGAGAACCGCATTCACGTCTTATGTCCTGCTCCTTGAAGCAGTGCACCAGCCACCTTATTGTTGCATTATATTAAAACATGCTCGCTGAGTGTTTTTTAATGTTTTCCTCTTTTCGTGTGGTTGGGTACACAAAGTCACTGCTGAAGGAATTGGTATTTTCAGTGCCCAGTATTGAAGCTTTATATACTAAGAGAAGTACGTGTCTGCTGTCTAGCTGATACGCTTCATAGTAAGGAGAGGGGTTCCAACAGAGTCAGTAAGAATGCCAAATTGCAAGCAGTAAGTGGATAAACAAACAATAGGGCTCAGGTTCTTTGATTTTCTTGGCTACAGCTTTTACCCACCTCTTCCAGTCCCATTGTCAGCCACCAGTGGGGCCACCAGGAGTCACATGAGAGCAGTCTCCCTGGCAAGGCAGAAGCAAACAAGAGATGAGGGAACATAAGACTTAAAGCAGTAGTTGGTACTTTGGCAAAACAAATAGCTTGCGATAACCTCATTCCAAACTGTAACATATCTTGTGCCAAAAATGCAAAATGCCCAGTGGAAGAAAAGCACTAGACTCCTCAAGGGCCCCATCTGAGAGCCCTCGTAAACCCCATTCAAACATGATTGCTCTCATTATCACCTCCCAACTCATTCAGGGCCCCTCCCCATCCCCAGAGGAACTCTCAGGTTTCCTCCAGGCTGTGATCCAGGCTTGAAAAGACTTGCCAAAGAGCTCGTGTGTAGGGGGCTGACTTAGAATGCCCTATTCTCTAGTGTGGGGTGATGACGTATAATGTCACCCCCACAAGATGCATTTTTGCAGGAACAACATGATGGCCCAAAACATGATTTGGAAAAGGCTTTGTGGTCATGAAAAATGGTTTTCTTTGAGGGGCATTTTAACAAGGCTGCAATTGTGATGGGAAGACTCCATACATTGGAGCTAATAAAACCTCTCTATCATGATTAAAGGAAGAAAATAAATCTGATGAGGTATTGTGTAGGCGTGTCAGTTTAGATCCTCTGGGAAGCCAACTCTGGGATGGAGGATGGGAGTATAAGAGATTTATGGAGAGGTGAAATCCATGAAAGATAAAGGGAAGATAAAGACTAAGCGCAGCTACGGGTAGGGAAGGTCTTCAGACTGATACAGATCTAATTTCCTAAAAACAAAGCGATAGAGAAGCAAAATTGGGCAAGGAAAGCTTCAGACCAACCCACCGGAAGCTCCAGAACAAAGACTGCCCATCAGAGGAGTCCCAAGCTGGACAGAAATGGCTGTGCCCTGGTGCCCCTTCTCCTAAAGGCTCAGCCATTGCCCATGGGCAGTGGCGGCAGGGCATCAATTAGCTGTGTGCCTTTCAGACTTCACTAAACCTGAAACCTGGAAAAAAAATTCTGTGGATGGACTCTGGAGGCACTGCGCACAGCTGAACATCGGACTCTTTCTTGAAGGAAGTTGTTAGCAGCATGTCTGTCACAGGAGGGATGGTCATAAAATCATCAGACATAAGACAGTCTGAATTCATGCATTAAGCCAAGATTTAATGGATGTGAAGAGTGTTGCAAAACGATATCTAGAAGAGAATATACTGAGCTAATTGTAATATGAATTGTTTAGCCTTCTATCTAGTTTCATATTATAAACTCATTAATTCATTATTTTTAAATTCATCAGCAGCAACTGTTTATTGAAGTTCTACTATGTACCAGGCACTATGCTTGGGTTTTACCCATGAACAGCTCACAGTATCAAATCAAATAATGAACACAAGATGTGAAAGGAAAGAAAAGAATAAAATAGTTTTAAAAACATAAAAAATACAAAAAAAAAGAAGTGAGAAAAAGGGAGAAAAGCACAATAATAATAATAATAATAATAATAATAATAAAATAAAAATAAAAAATAAAAACAAAAAAACCCAAAGGTGTGATTTGGATGAATGGGAATGCAGGTGAACTATTGCAGAAGCTGAAGGGAAAGGACAAAAATATGCAAGGATTTAAGCATTTGCTTTACCCTTGGATAGGGTGCTGCCAGTCTACTTTATACTACAGTAACTCTAACATGTGTGTTGCTCAGATGTGCTCCCAAAATGGGTTGGAAAAGTTAGGTAAATGATTATTAGTAAACATCTCTTGAGCAGAAAGTTCTCTGTTGAAAAGGAGGTCATGTTCTCAGTTAACTAAAATTAGACCCCAGTGGGATCCAAATCAGTCCATTTTTAGAGAATGGGGCACTAACGTCATCCCAAGCAAACTGGACCTCATCTCCGGGTGGAGAAAACCATGCGAGGGACCACTTCCTCTCATTGGGATTCCTTTTTCTCTGGGTCACATAGACCTGATGTTCAGGAATGTACATGGTGATTGCAGAGTTCACATGTTCAACCAACCCTTGATGTGTATGTATTGTTCTAGGACAAGGATCTTTGGCAGGTTTCGGGTGAAATGGAATGTTGTGTAAAACACGGCCCCTGCTCTTAATGGGCAGATAGGACCAGGTCTTAAACGCCACTAATTTCCATGGAACACTCCTTTGTCCTAGCACACTCTCTGGGTTCCCCCAATTGCAGGCCCTTGTTGGGGAGGACCAAACTTTCCCCTACTGTCCAGGTTCTTCGGGCTGGTCTAATAATCCAATAGACATGAGGCAGATTAACAAGAGAAAATAACCAAATTTAATACCTTATATGTATGCATGGGAACCCCATGTACACGGGAGAGTCGGAGAGCTCACATGCAGGAGAGGTTCAGAGATACAATGGGGATTCGGGTGTATAAGACATCTTGAGCTAGGGATGAAGTAGTGCACTTTGGGGGCTTCAAAGAGCCCTTGCAGGATGATAAGAACAGACATTTATTAAATAAAATTGTGCCCTGTCCTATACAGATAGTAGTTAAAGGGAGAGGCTGAAGTTTCTCTTGAGCTGAAGATAAAATTGTCTAGAGATTTCTTGTGGTGGCCCATCTTGGGGATGAAGGGGGAGGGAGCAACAAGTGGTCACCTTGGCTCATTCAGCCTTCATTGATGCTGTACTAACACCTTTGTTTTACCTCCATTGGTGTCCATTTTATGAAGCCAATTTTTTTTCCTAATTGGCACAGTCCTCATAATAACCATGGTAATTTTTCATTTTCACTTCCTTGAGCAGTTTGGTTGGAGTCCAGTTGTAAACGGAATTTAGCCCACGTTTCTGTCTGGCCATCACGTGGCGCTTCCAACCTAACAGTTACCAAGCTGGATTCTCAGGACATAAAACTTAATTAAGATTTTTGCCATTCTTTCCCTTTTATTTTTTTTTCTGCTTAAGTGCAGGACAATTGTACCTCTCTAGATGTAAAAGAGGCCACATACTAAACCCGACACAGCTCAGGGGAGGTCTGCATGGTGGGCCTTACAAACTCCGAGGCTTAAAGTAACCACAAGATGGTCTGAACATAAAAATTCCCAACTAAAAGCAGGTCATGGAGGGTAGGCAAGTCCTAGGCCTACATCCTCCTTGACAAAGGTCATGCTTTATCTTAAGTGAGCCTATCTACTGTCTTTTTGCATCTAAGATAACATATCTTTGAAATGTCAGAATAATCTTTTCCAGACCCCTCAAGATACAACCACCAGCACCAGGGCAAGAGAGCACAGAACCCTGTGTTTGTGGGGGCTAAAAAATATTAATATATTTTCTCCCACCTTCTAAGTTCTTCTAGCTAGGCTTATAATCAAATTAACAGAGACAGATTAATGGGAGAAAACCAAGTTTTTAATGCATGCACACGGGGAATTTACATAGGCATGAAAATTCCAAAGACTGTGAGGCAGCATGTATATAAGGCATTTTAGACAAAGGAGAAAGCTGCGGAAGGGGGTATTAGATTTCAGGAGCAAGAATGGAGGATTTACAGGTAGTTGAGTAGAGGGGGAACACAGATGGCGGGGAAATTCTCTCTAAGCAACGCAGAAACAATGGGACACAGTGGGTAACTAGCTAACAGGCCTGGTGTCTTCTTCACTAAAGCTACAGGGTGAAGATGCTTCCAGTGACCCAGCCAGGATTCTATTTCTAAAGCAGGTTTCTCTGTCCGAATTGCTTGGGCAGGAATGGGGGGAGGCTTGAAGGTTCTTTCTGAGTCTTGTTCTTTAATAAACAGCTTAAAATCAATACCCCTAAAGCCACTTCGGGGTGTCTGGCCAAACTTTGGTTCCCTTCACCTTTATTGTTATCTTGTTCTTCTTCATGACATTTCTATGTGCTGTAAATGTTAATTATTGACTATCTTGAACCCACCATGTAAAAAAAAAAGTATGTTTTCCTTTTTATTCAATCCCAGAGTTTTCTCCACTTTGCTTTTTCCCACCCTCTTAATCTACCACCAATGGATTTCATGCAACCCCTCCTTACATCTCCTCCTTTGATTCTAATGTATAAAATAAGCTGCAAAACTGCCATTCTCTGGGGCATTTTCCTAATTCGTTGAGATTTTGCTTCCCAGCGATTGTCATCAGTTCGATCCAAATAAACTCATAAAAATACTCTACAAGTTTGGATGTTTCTTACACCAACACTTCCAGTGTCCTGATTTTTTTTTTAACTGTATCTGCAAATGTCTGAAGGCAAATAGGAAGGGATCTGAGCGGACTTTGATTTTTGTTCAAATTTCTGTTCTTCAGATCTGAGGAAGTCTTAATGATTACCTATTATAACAATATGAGAACTCTCTAAATTTTTTTCTTTCTTTTCAATAAAGAAGTTTTTCCGATTAAAAGGATCCATTGCCTGGCCTTGATGGTAGGCTCTATAGTGACTGAAACCAATACTGTGGGTGCAAGAGCTCCCAAAAAGCGAGCGGAAAGAGATGCCCAAGGAAGTTTACTCCCAGAGTCAGCCTAAGAAAGATGGGGAGTCCTGTCTTTAAGCAGCTTTCCCCCCTTAAACAGAGTAAGGTTTGAGATTCCCTAAGCTGGGATCCGTAACGTGTTCAGCGGCCAGCCAGATGCACAGCGTCAACCATCTCTGGGAAGAATGGGGTAGATACAGAAAACTCCTCGGGAGCTCGTCATGATCAGATAGAGAACAAGGTGCACCTTGGCAAATGCACCCTCTGGGCGGTAGAGGCCAGAGAGAAAATATTCTCAGCAGTCCTAAGGCCAAGCTCTCCAGACATATAACAGGGAGAGAAACCAGACAGAGAAAAACAAAACCCATGAGTAGGCATATCAAGTAATCAAGGTTCACTAGCTCAAGAAACCAGTTTCACAAATACTTTCTCCTGCCAATCTAGATGTAGAAGAGAGAATAAGATTGTCACCACCTTCCCCCCTACCACATCCTGCAGACAGGGAGCTGGGGGTATGCTGGCATGGTAAGAACCCTTACCTTCTGCTCATCTGTGTAAGGTGCCCCAGGGTCTTCTCAGCAGCAGCCGCCGTTTGGAAAAGAGTGGTGTTCCAGCCAGTGAGTTTATCCTGCTCACGGCTCCAACTGTAGGGGAGAAGCAAACCTTCCCCTACTCTTAAGGTTCTTCTAGCTGGTCTAATAATCAAATAGATATGAAACGGATTCACAAAATAAAATAACCAAATTTAATACATACATATGCATGGGAACCCTGCATACCCAAGAGAGTCAGAGATAGAAAGGAGGATTGAGGTGTATAGAACATCCTGAGCTAGGGGTGAGATGATGCACCTTGGGGGCTTCAAAGCATCCTTGCAGGAGCATTAGAAAAATAGACCTTTAGTAAGCGGAAGTTTGCCCTGCCCTATAGATAGTAGTTAAAGGGAGAGGCCAAAAGTTTCCCTTGAACCTAAAATTAAAATCGCCTTTAGCGCAAGGTAATCTGCATACCACAGAGACACATCATGGGGCTGCTCATTCTGAACCCCCAGGCGTTCAGGCTGCCCGAGTCTGCCTTTTGCCTGGGCCATGGCTACACCCTGGTCCCACCACCTCCAGGCTGCCTCACTGTTCGGCCTGCACTGAGTTCACACCGTAGGGTCCTAGCACTTCCTGAAGCCAGCACACCCACCCGACGTACCAGCTGGACCTTCCATTATCCTGATAGGCATTCACTGGGGTCAAACTAGTCCTTGTCAATTTATATTAATGTGCAATTATCCACAGTGGCTCAGGAATTGATGGCATTCTCTGAAGCCCTGTCATGCATGTCTTGAAATGTTTTTATAACAGCAGGGAAAAATAGATCCACCTTATGCGAATTGATACAAAACCAACTTAAAGTGCAGAATGGCTTGCATCCTGATGCAGAAAAAAATATATGAACTGCATCATATTTTATTTCTGAAGCTTACCTTTTTTTTTCCCCATTCTGGAGTAGAGTAATCAGAATTCTGTTTTCTCTATTTATTTATTTATTTTCCCAAGGCTTGTATATTTTAGCTAGAAATCACCCCATTGGTAAGAGAGGATCTATTAGTACAGAACCACATGCTTCATCGAAAGTAAACCTCACATTTTTCTTCTAATTGTTGCCTCCTGACAGGTCAAAGAAAATAGTTTTGTTTTCGTAGTGAAGTCACAGACGTTAATCTCCCAGGACAAAGATCCTCAGAGCAATCCAGCGTGATCATATCATCATAGGCACTCCTTCAGGTTCGCTTTCTGGCAAAGAGGCAGTGAGATTCCTTCTAGAAAACTCAAATTCTGGAGGAGAGCAGTGCATTCAGTAGCCCCCAGCTCAATGTCAATTGAGTCCCTTTGGGATCCTAAACCGCAGGCCCAAGACTAAGTTTGCATCCGAACAGCAAAGCAACTCTCTTGGGTTTTTTCTTTACTCCACTTGTAAACCCATCATGGCACGTTCTTCTCCTTCTCTGCTTAATTTGTTTGCAGAGCACTAGGCTTGGAGTTAGAAGGACCCAGGCTCAGTTCCCTCCTTCTCTGCTTTCTAGCTGGGTGACCTTCAGTGCCATCTCTCAGCATGTTTTTGTGGCTTTAACTGTGGAATTATAACTTCACAGGGTTCTCGGGGGAACCAAATGATATAACATATACAAAAGTGCTGGACATGGAGGCCCTTAGTTAAAATTATCAGTCTACACTCCCCTGGCTAGATGCCCTTCTGAAACAGGACACACAATTAGCAGGTCCACTCAAAGGGCTCACCTCCCCAAAGCTGGAGTAACTGATTTGCAAACAGAAGTCAGCTGCAATGCCTAGCTAAGAAGGTCCAAGCTTAGGATGCAAATCACTCAGCTTGGTGGCAATATCAGTGTCATCTATTCCTAATAGAGCCTAAGCTAAAGATTTCTGCAGAAATGCAAGAATTAATTTCCCCTGTATTTGGAAGACCTGACATTATCCCAAGGGGATCATGTTAGGAGAACTGTTTACATGAGTGAATAAGTTTGTCAAAATATTTTCCATTAGCCTGGTAAATATTATTTACTGAACCAATGTAATACCCTCTCTACTACCACTTTCCTATCCTCTCTCCCTCCACATCCAGGCCTCCTTATTTCCTGCCAACATCACTGTTGCCAAAAACAATCACTTTAAACATGGCTTAAGGGATTGTTAAATGAGAATAACTGTTTGCATTACTCAAACTAGGAATGGAACACCTAAGAACTCCCTCTCCTGTAATGAATCATGCGGAAAGGCCTCAGCCTGCATTTCAAGGTCTTCAGCCTTTGGGCCCCATCTGGCTTTCCATCCTCAGCTCTTGTTCGGTCCCAGTACGAACCTGAGGTCCAGTCAGGTGGGCGTTCCCTACTCTCCGTCTGTGTCCTTGTTCTTCTGTCTCAACCTTAGTTTGCATTTCTCCTTTTCTCCTTTCTACATCCAATGTTTACTCATCCTTCAAGGGCCATCACAAGTCCTCTGCCCCCCTGCCTCCCCATAGACATAAGGCACATTTGAGCTTTGGAGAGGGGTTTGAATCTACTCTCTCTGCTACTTAATGATTGTAGAACTTTGAGCAATTCACTCACACTATCTTTACCTTAGATTTCTATCTGTAAAGTGGGATAACACCACCTGCCATGTCATTAGAAGGATTCAATGAGATGAAATGTAGAGCACAGTGGCTGGTAAGTAGTAATCAATCAATAAATGACAACCATTAATATCATCCTCCCATAAGAGCTGTCACATCTCTGCCTTATTGCCAATTGATGACAGTGCTGTACAATGTGTCCATATTATATTTAGTTCATGCCCAATTGCAGAAATTAAGTTTGTGAAAACCCTTGTGGTAGAAGAATTTCCAGTTGAGGAATGCGGGACCTTTACGAGAAATATGGGATTGGAGAAACTGAGGTCACGTGACAGTTGTAAAGCTCATTAAAAATAAGTTTACATTCATTAAAATAAGCCAGCTGCCCTGGCTGGTGTGGTGCAGTGGATTGAGTGCCAGCCCATGAACCAAAGTGTTGCCAGTTTGATTCCCAGTCAGGGCACATGCCTGGGTTGCAGGCCAGGTCCCTGGTAGGGGGTATACGAGAGGCAACCACATATTGATGTTTCTCTCCCTCTCTTTCTTCCTCCCTTCTCCTCTCTCTAAAAAAATAAAAAATAAAAATAAAATAAGCCAGCAAAGGCAGGACATTAAACAAAGAAGCGACGGTAATATTTTATGCCTATCACATTAGTGGGAATTGATTTCCATTTACCGCTTCTGGCTCACCAGAAACTTTTCTGGGACTCTGACTCCGCAGACTTAAAATGATGCTTCCATATCAGGTTTGCTCTGTAACAGCTGTGCTTATGCCATGAGGTATCCTGTTCTGTCCTTGCTCCTTTACCCAAATGTTTAATCCATTTTTGATCTCCCCAGGTTCTGCCTTCCAATCCTGCTTCTCCCAGCCCATCTTACGCTACTATCCCAGCACCGTTGAAGAAAGTGACACATGCAGGCCTTCTTTTCCATGCTTCCCTAAACTAAGAGTACTCCGAATCTGAAGAGTTAAGTCTTTTTTCCCCTGAAGAGTTCCTGTCTTATTCTCAATGCTGAACTCACCCAAGGAGAGGAAATCAGATGTTCTGGGTGCCCCGCCCCCTGCCCCAACTCCCTCTTTTGCTAACTTGACACTAAGTGAGACCTCACTACCTGGTGCTTCTGAGGGTGTCCCTTGGGGACATGCCCTCTCTTAACACTCCCTTCTTTCTCTTCTCCTCTTGCAGGCCCCTGCTTTTGACCTATTTGCCCTCTAAATTCCTCTCTTTCTCCATTTTCTTCAGGAAGCCCTTTCCCCTTACAAGGATAATTTGTCTCCTGGCCCTAAGACTCTTTGGTGGTGGGCAGATTTGCCTGTCAGGTGTTCCTGGATTGCCTCTGGCTCCCTTCCCAGTGACGGCAGGCTCTTGGGAAGGGAAGGAGGGGAGTGGCTCTGATCCCCTCTGTGTACTGAGATTTCTCCTCTCAAATCTCTGAAATTAAACATACCTCACTGTGAGGACTTGTTTCTCTGCAGAGTCTGCCAATGGAGTCAGTGGGCTCTGTTGATAGTCCTTCTAAGTAACACATTGTGACTCTTTGTCATGAGAAACAAACAGGGGGACTCAAGAGTTAAAGATTTTAGCTGCAGTAGTTATAGTTAATATAGCTTAAGTGATTAATGCATGTGAAAAGCTATTATTCCAGGAATTGGAATATATGACCTACGTGACTCCAGGAGGTCAACAAGCAGTTCAAATCTTGTGCCCCAGAGGGTGTGCAAGCAATGATTGAGAGATGGTGTCTGAGCCTTTGTGTTCCAGGGAGGGAACTTCTCTGTGAGATGGATAAAGAATTGTTGATCAGCAGATAAAGAAATACTAGGAAAATCACAACCAGACTGCAACTCTTATCTGATTAACCTTTTTTTTCCCCAAACCCCTTACCTACACTTTTCTTCTCCTTATAAAAAAGGCCGGCTTGGGATGAAATGTAAAGATGGATTTTAGGGCACATAACCTACCATCTTCTCAGATTACTGGCATCTGAATAGAGTGCCCATAAAGACTCTATCCTTGTCTCTGCTTATTTGTTCTGATAGTGACAGGCGGCACAAAAGACAACTTTTCTGGTTTCGAACCTAGAACCTTATCTGCCATCAAGTTTTCTTATATTAGGTGAATATACAAGTTGCCATTTTAAAACTGCTTCTCCTTAAACATTAGGTTTTTCTCATTACTGCAGAGGCAGCAACAGGAGGCCAAGGAGAAAAAGTACCTTGCTAGCCTTAAAACCATCCCAAACCTAACTACTACATATTGATTGCAATTCAAGACTCAGAATAGCCAGAAAGGAACTTGGAAGTAAATTTATACAAATGAAAATTTTCTTTTTAGGGGACGGGAAAGGATATTGGTAATGTAATATTCTGATTTTGTTTAACAAAGAATACTGTTGAGTATAATGCTGTCCTGTTACTAATGGTTCTATATGTTTTTCCTTTTACTCCAAGGTGAAGATGTCCTTATGGGCAGGGATTGTTTCATCTTACATTGTTTTTTTTTATGGGTCACTACCTTTCGAAAGCATTTATGGAGAATGGATTATGTACCAGTGGATCAAAGAGACACCTCTGAGCTCTCCATGATGGCCAAATACAAGGCCACCTAGAGCACAGCAACATGCCTGAGGGTTGTTGATGTTAGTAACATGCAGTTCTGCTGCCCTGTCCACAGCTGCGTGAGCCAGGGATCAGCACCTGCCCAAAGGTTGGCCAACACCATAGACAGTTTAGTGAGAGTCTTTGCCACCAAAGAGAATTCCACTCCGGGTTGTGATGGAACAAAAGATCAGCTTCTTTCTTTAGGGGAGTTTGAACAACACACATGGAATCTAGCAGGTAATTGGTGGCAACAGGGGAATGAATCACTAAAATGGACTCAGTTTTCTGGAGTGATGACCGCTCATGTTGGTATTGAATTACTGGCCTTGTTGCCCTATGACCAAAACTAACACTGTTTGCTAAAAGATGTACCAGTGGCCATGAGCCTTAGGGCAGCTGCTGGGACAATTTTGCCAATTTCGTCCTTTCTTAAGTACCATTATGATGAATATCCTTTGTTAGAGTTCAGTGGAATGTACCTCTGAGACTCGCATCCTGAAAGAGCCTAACTGACAGTGTGCCACTGCTGGGGAGATAAAGATGAAGCTGCAGTCTCTAGGCAGGAAGTTGGGTGTATAAGCAGAAATGTCAGTAAGCGGCGTTCTAGTTGCTGCTGTAGAAAATTATCCTACACTTGGAAGCTTAAGCCAACAAAAATATATTCTCTTATAGTTCTGGAAGCCAGAAGTCTCAAATCACTTTCGCTAGACTAAAGTCAAGGGGTCAACAGGATAGGTTTCTTCTGGGGGCTGTGGTAAGAATCTGTTCCCTTGCTTTCTCTAGCTTCTTGAGATGACTGCATTCCTCAGCTTGGGACTCCAGCCTCTTCCTTCCACAATTAGATCTCCTGCTTCTTTCTAACCCTTACTTCTCCTGTGTCCCTCTTGTAAGAACTACTGTGATGACATTAGGGTCACCAGGATAATCTCCCTATTTTAAGATCTGTAACTCGATCACATCTACAAAGACTCCTTTGCCATATAAAGGTAACATTTACAACTTCTGGGGATTAGTAGGTGGCTACCTTCGGGGGCCACTTTAGGGGGCCATTATTCTCCCTGCCAAGTGGAGCAACTACTGTGATCAATGTAAACATGGGGACTGAGGGCGTCTACATGTGGGACAACTGGACGAGGGCTGAGAAGGTCAAATATATGGTAAGGCTCTCGGCAAAGAGTTTTTTGTTTTTCATATTAAAAAATGTTCCCCTTTCCCCATTCTTTCTAATTTGTCCACCATCTCGGGGGTCCAGGCGAGCTTTGAGTGTAAGCCCCTGTTAAGTGTGTTACTCAGGGTGCTATTAACACTGTTCCCCACCCAATCCTGGTAAGAGGCATCAAACCTGCCGGTTTCCCCAAGCAGGACTTGGAAATGACCCCACTACCCCACTTCCCTCCAATGAGGGAGTGCAATGATATGTGCTTAGAGTCATAAATGGCAGTAAAATTGCTTTGCTCAGAGATGACCAGTTGGAATGGGCAGAGGCTCAAAGTAGAGTGTGCTCAGATGACACCGAGGTGGTAGGTTCCTGACTGTGACAGAAAGACTCTGATGCGAGTTGGTGCTGAGGTGTGTCAGGGGAACACTCTGTGGCATTTATCACTTCGGGTTAGGGGAGGGGTTTTGAATAGAATAACTAGATAGTTGTTAAAAATTATTCCAGGCACCAAAAAAAATTGATGTGGGTGGTTTTGTTAGGAAGGGAAACTTTATTTACTGGAGAATGGGGAGGTTAAATAAGGAGTAACAGTGTTTATAAGTAGGATGCTTAGCAGCAGTAATGATGTTGTCCTTGTCATTAAATGTTTTTCTGATATCTGAAAATACTCTCTTGGCATTTATGGAGAAGGTTGATTTTCACCTTTAGGCATTCACTTAATCACTGCAACATAAAAGCATGTGTATGTTCTCAACCAAAAGCCAGAAGCTGGGATTTATTATGTAGTACACAGGGCTACAAAGCTTGGCTTGCTGGCTGGTTGGCTGGCTCCCAGGCTGGATGGGTGGACAAACGGGTGAATGGATGGACAGTTAAATGGATGAAAGCATGGATGGCTTGCCATGACTGTAGTCTCTAGCTCTAAGGCCTCTTATTCTGAATCCAGACACAGGAAAGGGTGGATTCACTAGGGTTGGGGGAGCATCATTTAGAATTTTGCAAAAGGTGCCCCAGCTGGTTTGGTTCATTTAGTTGGGCATCATCCCACAAACCGAAAAGTCGTCAGTTCGATCCCCGGTCAGGGTTCATGCCTAGGTTGTGGCTTTGGTCCCAGGTCGGCGTGTGTACAGAAGGCAACCTATAGATGTTTCTCTCCCTCTCTTTTTCTCCCTCCCTTCCCCTCTCTCAAAAACCAATTTTATTTTATTTTTATTTTTTTGCAAGACACATTTCCAGTCACTTCTGGTTTTTCTTTGCTGGTTGTATTTTGTTTTCTCCTGGGCCCTATGGGCGCAGGGCTGCCTGTAGCTTATGCTTCAGCTTACGGAAGGTGCCTTTTCCTTTTCACACAGCAACTGAGCATCAGGCTGCCCTTCTGCCTCCTTCGCTGCCTCAATTCTAAGCTTATCTGGAGACTTGCTGTGAATGCTCCTGTGGGCCAATTCCATTACATTGTTTCACAAAAGGCTTCCATGTTCTAGAATAATTTAGCTGACTTCAGTATGAACAAAAAAATGAATGATGTTTGGAAACCTTTTGATAGTAATTATAGCAATTAAGGGAGCACAATGTCCCAGGCTAACCATGGGTGCAGGACACCAAGGCCTTAGCTACAGTGAGTGTCAGATGAGAGTCTGGGGCCCACTGGGTGTGAGGGACCTCCCTCAGTGATGGTGGGGCCCTCGGCCTCATAGAAGGGTTAAGCTTCTCATTACCACTTAAGAAACTTTCTGTCTAATGACTGTGTAACTTAACATGTTAGCTTTCCGTTTTTACTATTGTTAATAAACCTTTTTCACTATAAAGAGTTTCTGGTCTTACTGGTTTTGTGCTTACGATGCTGCACAATCATCAGCAAAGGAGACCTCCCTTTCCTCAGAAGAATGAACAAAGGATCAGGAAAAATGAAAGACTACAGTGGCTCCTTAAGAAGCTGCTAGACCAACACCAACTAGAATTACGACGGGAGTCTTTCCCCGTTTCAGGGCCCCATCTAGGTTCCTAAGCCAGGTCTGCATGAATAATGCTAAGCAGAGTTCTGACAGTCATAGATGGCGAATTTATGACTTCTCAAAAGCTTATTTCAGCCTTTGCTATAGTTTCCCAAGTTCACCAGATAATTGCCCAACACAGTTTTAAATTGATTAATTGGATCTTACATAAGAGAAGCCACATTACTGAGCAGTGGCAAGTTCAAGAAAGTAAGGCATTAGGGAAATAAAGAAGGTTTTTCTTTCTTTCAAACCTGAGGCCACCAAGGCTTATTCCAAACTTTAAATCTTTAAAGATCAAAAGTCCTGCTAGAGGATAAAGCATACCAAAGCCATAGAGAAACGTTAGTTTTGGCAAGATGAGCAAAGAGAAGTGGGAAGAAAGGAAGCAAACAAAATACAGAGAGGAAATTCTACCTTAACTCTCCTCACAGAAGTTTCATTAAAAAACAACATCAGCCAACAGTCTTTTTATATCATTGAGAAAATAATTAAAAGGAAAATATTTTAAATGAGCGACCTCTACAGGCTCTGCTCTTTCCAACATGAAATTTTGAGGTTAAAAAGTTTTGTGGAATTTAATCTCTTCCAAAATTATTCAGAAGGTCCAAATGTTCATAGCCTCAGGGGTTGACAGGCTGATTCTAGGTAAGAAACACTTGTACACTCACTCTGCATAAATGTGAGTATCCCATTAGGTGAAACACCATCCTCAAAACATAATGATGCAAAACAGTGGGCTTTGATAAGGGTACCAAGTCCAGTACTCCAACAACAGAAGTAAGAAGTCATTCCATTGTGTTTGCCCAACAGAAACAGCAGAAATCCAATTCAAGAACCTCTCAAAAGTTGTTAATACCCATTGGGTTTAAAACATAAAACCATATTGGTTTACATAACAACACCAATTGCAGCGTTAAATACAGTATAAGACCATTTCTTCTTTCCCCCAACACTTACATGCCCAGCAATGTTAAACAAACAGGGATAGAGTAAGAAACCTTTCCTTCCTTCCTTCCTTCCTTCCTTCCTTCCTTCCTTCCTTCCTTCCTTCCTTCCTTCCTCTCTCTCTTTTTCTTTCTTTTTTGAAACTGCTTTCTTTTTATATTGTCTCCTACCTCCAACGTGCCTGGCCTCAAGGAACTGGTGCCCCAGGTCAGCTGAGTTGTATACAGCCTATAGTGGTAGTTTCTTTTGCTAGTAGGGTGCATGCAAGTGTGATGAATGAGGGAAGTTATGCTCCCTGGTAAAAGCTCCAGAAATCCGCCCTGTATAGCCAGCTTAAGCCCTAGTGCGGTGTTTGGCCTGCACTCAAAGAAAGAATGAAAGCCAACTGCAGCCCCTACTTGGCTACACCTGAATTTATGGCTCATTTCTCTGCTTGCTCCGTGCTCTGTGGGACAGATCTGAGTATGTTTCATTTTCATTGAGAGCGACCCAACTCCAGGCCACAAAATCAATAGGAGCCCTGTACTCAGTTTGGCTGCAAAGCTAGAGAACAAGGTGAGAAATGGCTCCTAAGTTAATAAAAGGAAACAGAGTACACGTAGACACGCTCACCCACTTACAGGCGATTGAATTCATTTCCACGTGGGCTGCCAGAGGAAACCTTTTGTAAACCAAGCTGGCACAGGGCACGGAAAGTGATTAGCTGTCATAAATATAATAAAGATGATGCTCCCAACCCCTTCAAAAAAAAAAAGTGAAGAAAAGCCAACAAAATTGATGTGAACGAGGTCTGAGGATATCCCCAAGGGCAGCGATTTCCATCCCTGACTGAGACTTAGGTGACTTACTAAGTCATTGAAAAATACAGGCATAGCTATATCTTATAGCACCTTGAGGACAAAGTAAGGAGAGAGGATTACAAATTTAATCTGTAATAGATGAAGGGGGCATTTCTGTTCTAAAGTCCCATACCCGGGTTCTTTCTCTGGAGAATGTCTCAAGCGTTGTGTAACAAGTTTAGGTGGGATGTGTGTGTGTGTGTGTGTGCGGGAGCGCGTGTGGGCAGGAAGTGTGGATATTTAATATTAATATTCCAGAGAGTTATGGCTGTAATTGAAGAATATTTCACTGTCAGATGCAAGAACAAAGAGATCCAGGCTTTATATCCAACTTGCCTCGTGGACTCTCAATGTTTACAGAGTAATCTCTATTCACCTGGGCAAAGAAAGACCTTGCTCTGGCTACCGTATAAAAATTCTTATGAAGAAAATTTCAAGAAGTCCAGACTAACGCTTCCAATCTGTCTACGGATTCAAGCAAACAAGCTGTATCTACATGCAGATACCTCATTAGAGCAGCCCTAGCTCCTGGGTGCTCTCCTCCAGGAAAACTCAAGGGACCCACAGAGGGGATTCACATCAATCTGCTGCGATGGGAGTGGCTCTTCTGTCTGAAATGTTAAGTCAGGAGAACATGCCCATCGGAGGAAGAGTAAGACCTGTCACCGCATGACAGACACGGTGTTAAACTCTTTAAGTATGTCAACACATTTAATCCTCACAATAAGCCTCAGGGAAGAACCAGTTATTTTCCAGATTTTATAGACGATAAAGCTGAGACACAGGATGACAGTGACCTGCCCAAGGCTGTGTAGTCCAGGCATCTAATGCCAGCCCCTGTTCTTGAGCACACATTTCTCTGCAAAGAACAAGGCCTGCCTAGTTCTTTACAGCTCTTGAATTAAGTAACTGAAGTCCTAGGAAAGACCAATTATGGGTAACAATAACCCCAGCGAGAAGTATGATATAACCTGCTGGGGATTGGCAAGACCCTTCCTTCTACGACATATATGTTTCCTTCCATATGCTCTTCCTGACATACACATTCCCAACATGTATGTTTCTGACAGTATGCTCCTTACATATACATTTTAGACATTTATTTTCTTTTACTTCTGACTCTAGCAGAGCTACCTCTCCAGTCTAACTTACCACTTGCTACCTAAGGGTCATTTAGAGAAATTAATTTCTACATTTGCTGTGTGACGCTGAGAGCATAGACTTATAAGTTAGTTATGGGTGCAAATCCTGGACCGCTGGTATAATTACTTTGAGTTCAAGATGTAATAGGACCAGAAGGCCAGTCCAGCACTGAGACACAACCAGTGGAAGGTATGATTCTGGAGCTGTGGATCTGCTGATAAGGCCATGAGTTCTCCTGCAGAGCTAGCTTAGCCTGAGGTGTTACTCTGTATTAAACTAAAAGCCATGAGCTGATCTTTGTGGCTCAGGTGACTGAGTATGCAAAGTCCTCTAAACTGAGCACCTGGAAGGTCATTTTCCCTTGAAAACTACTGTGAAAGCATTCTGTACCAGGAACACTTGTGGGAGCTGATGGAGAAGAGACATCTGCCACTATCCTCTGTGGCAGTGGTCCCCAAGTGGAGCTTTGGCTCCTGTGACCTTCACCGTCCACTGGCATTGTTCCTCTACTTCCCAGGCCCACAAGCTGACTGACTCCAGAAACTTGTCCATTTCGAAGGCCCCGGGGCAGCCTCATACCATGTGCTGGGGTCGGAGTGGGGGAATCAGAAGAGCTTTATTGAGAAGGGGCCTGGCCAGCCAGACTGGGAGTCACCTTCGCTGAATGTAACATTGAAAGTGAGCCAGGCTTGTCCGGAAGAATGCCAGCTGCTTGAGGCAAGATGGGGTCCTCATGTGTAGGCTTCTGGGGAAGCAGAGAGCTGGAGCTCTGCCAGGGGCATCATCTACTCAGCCATCCGCACCCCTCAGTTGTGATGAGTGCTCTGAGATGGGACTGGGTGGACACTTCAAATGTTTGGATCCTTGGCTTCTTATCACAGAGAGGTTGGCCTCTTGAAGAGACTGGGCTTCTTGGCTTTTGGCTATTCGCAGAAAGTGGGTTTTCTGACACTCCCGTCTTGGGACAGATGGAAACAAGCTACCTCAGGTATAGAAACTGTCTCATAATGTGCTCTCAACCTAGAGGTGATACAGGTGTTTGTCAGTAAGTAACTGGACAAACACATTGCGGTGAGTCCATACAAATGGAATACTACTCAGCAATAAAAAGGAATGATACATGTTATTATTACTCATACATAAAAGTACAAGTGGATCTCAAAGTAATTATTCTAAGAAGTCAGGCCCCCCCCCAAAGAGGTCTTATTGTATGATGAGTCCAATTATATAAAATTCTAAAAAATACAAAGTAACCTATAGGGACAGACAGCAGATGAGAGGTTGGTTATCTGAGCATGGGACTGTGGGCCAGAGAAGAGTAGGAGGAAGAGATTATAAAGGGACATTGGGAAACTCTTGAGGTGATGGACAGGTTCATTATTGATTGTGGTAATAGTTTCATGGCTAGGTGCGTATGCTGAAATTCAAATTATATATGTTAAATATGTATAGTCAGTTATACATTAAGAGATGTCAGTAGCGCTGTTTAAAAAATAATATATACGGCACTTAGCACTATGCCTAATGCACAGCCTGTGCTCAGTAAATAGGGGCTATTTTTAGTATTTTCACACGGTGTCTTATCCTTCACTATTTTAATGATAGCAGAAGCTAAGGACACAGAGATCCCAGTTCTGTGATGTGTCCCCCAAGGACCTAAGTAGGAACCTCAACTGCGCAACAGAATTAAAGTCAGTACAGAAAGAGATTCAGAAATCAGTTTGGGAACCCCTTCCGACCAAGTGACACTTCCTGAAAAACATCTTAAAATCACAGTTGATGGGGGGTGGGGGACGGAGGTGAAAAGCTTCTCGAAAGACATTTTTGTTAATGCCTGCAGTTCCGACAGCGCATTTTGGCCTGTTTTCCTGACTTGTCTAAGGTGAGGAATTATTCCAGACCAGCCATTCCCGCTTCTCTCACCAAAACCAGCCACTGCACAGTGAGAGACTGCCCATCCCACAGCAAGGCTTCCTGCAGAGTTCCTGCAGCCCTGGGTGCCGGGCAGCTTTAGCATTGGGATTAAGCTTCCCCCACAGCCTAAGTTTACCTCTGTTGAGTTCGACGGGCATTTCTGCAGAAGAAAATCCATTCTCACCCTTAATCATTTAAACCTTCAGCATCTGCCCTGGCTGTCCTGCCCTTGCACGTCTGCGGAATAGGTGGCCGCTTCTATGGTGAGTCTGAGAGACCCCCGGGAGACTTTCTTGCCGTGACTCAATCCCCCACTGCACCCCTATACTTTAGTCCATTAGTGACTCATTTTTTATTAATTTTTAAAATTACACACATGCCTTGGAGTGGGTAAATAGGGAGCACCTTTTCCTTCACATTTTTCTAGAGAGGAAGGAAGGGGGTGATGGTAACCCTGGGTCATAGGGTAGAGCACTGATGAGAGACAGTTTTCTCAAAGAGAAGTCTCACTAGTTTTACCAGTGGGGTCATTGCCTCCCACTCCCCTCAAAAGCCTTTGCATTTGTGTCATCAAACAACAGGGCAGGAGATTCTCAGAGGATCAGGTGTTGAACACTTTAAAAATCTACTGTCCTATAAAAAGGGAAATTTGAGCTGCCATTTTAATCAGGTGAAAGCTGATTAAAGTGTTGGACACTTTCTGATTTTCTTGGCCCCTGAATTCTGTTTCCTGGTTACTGGGGAAACAAAAAAAATCTTTTTCTCTCGGAATCTATATCTGCCCTCTAATTACCCAAGAGCTGAAATATTCATTTCAGTTTTATACAGAAGAATCCTGAAACTGATCAAAAGGGGCTAGTTATAAAGACAGGAACTGAAAGCTACCAAGAGGCCTAAGCGTGGACTCTTCGGGCCAGGCCAGTCCCTGGCGAGGAAACCTGCTGGCTCTCTGGGCCCTGAAGACGGTGTTGCCCATTCCGCTGGGCCAGGCGCCTGCCTCGGGGACCTCACCTACACCTGTGTGTCATGGCGGGAATCAGTGCCTGTTCAGATTCTGAGTCTTAAATGATTAGGCATTGACCTGTCTGTGGGGGGGCCACACCACACAGACCCCTGTCCAGGGCTTCTGGTGCATTCAGGAAGCTGCTGGCAGGGTTGGAAGGCCTCAGAGGTGTGCGAATTTGCATCCATCTCAGATATCAGAGAAAAGGGCCAGAGGTCAGGGAGTCAGAAAGGGAAGCATATCAAGGAGAGGTGCCCCCAAAGCTCAGGTGAATCAGCTTTTCCATGGCTGACCCTAGGCAAAAGGGTGAAATCTGCAAAACTTAGTTTTATTCTACAGCATTCGTTAGCAACTGTCATACGCCAAGCATTATCATAAGCCATGAGGAAGCATCAGTGAACAGGAAGCAAAAACCTACAGGTCGGTGTGGATGGAGACTTAACTAACTCAAATATTAGACTCTAATCAAGTGATCTCCCCACCTCCAAGTGCCCCCTCCTTCCTCCTAGTAATGTCCCTACCCAGCCCAGCCTCCGATTTCACATCAGACGAGATACCTAACCAAATTTATGTTCCTGGAACACAACCTCCATCATCCTCCAAGTCCCTTTCTCTCACACCCCCATTTCTTCAGTAGCTTCAAATACTTGCTTGCTGGGAAAATGGAATCTATTGACTCATCAGTCACAGGTTCTGTGTTACCTTTTTTCAAAGGCGTTTGCTTTAAAAAGAGGACAAAACAAACAAGAACAGACTCATAGAAACAAAGACCAAAGGGACGGTCCCCAGAGGGGTAGAGGATGAGTAAAAATGCTGAAGGAAAACGTAGTCTATAATGTTGTGATAAGTTTGCAGGGTGACAAATGATTCCTCAATTTAGTGGGATGATCGATCACATTATAAGGTATCAAAATGTCAAATCACTGTATTACCCACATGAAACTAATATAACTAATATAATATTGTATACAACTACACCTAAACAAAAAGTAAATTAATTTTTTAAAAAAAGAAGACCCAGAGAACAGAGCCTTATCCCAAAGAGTCAGATCTCTGATAGCAGAATTTTTGTCACAGGGACAAAATGGTAAAAAAGGATTTTACTAGTGACATTATTTTAATATTTCCTTCTATGTCTAGTGACATTATGTGAATATTCAGTTAATTTCAAAGCAATCATATGTTATAGTTAATAATATATTGTAAGACTATGAAATTCAGCAAGTTCCATTGTTTTATCCAAGGTCTCACAGCCAGGACATAACAAAAGGCTCTCTGGCTCCGAAGCAGGGGTCCTTCTATTGTACCCCAAGAGCCTCCCCTGGCAATTCCTTTGTGCAAGTCTACAGGCCATAATCAGCTGGCTTGAATTAGGGGCAGAGACAGACTGCAGTGGGATAGCCACATTTATGGGGATTTTCCATAACTTAAACAGGTACCTTGGGAATTAATTTTAGTTTTCCTAGGTGATCTGCCAAAACTATTTCCCCTTCTAGTTTCCTCTGAATCTAGCTAACTTAAGCTCCCTTCTAAAATTTTGAGGCATTGAGGGAGAAGGGATAGTGGGTTATGGAAATATGCCAATGTTTCCAGAGTCCTTGGGCATTGCTCAAGGATTGGCCCTTCCTTCTCCCACCTCCCATGAACAGGGATCAGCCTTGGTTGTTAAGAACTTCTGCTAGTGGTCAGGCAGCACAGGAAAAACATGGCTTGTCTGGTGGCCTTGGCCCGACTCTAGCCATAAAAAGAGATTTCATATCATTAGCAACTTCCCCTTTCACAGTTTGTTAGCATAAAAAGTCTTGGCAGCTGAAATGACAATGAGGACTCCATCCTCACCAGTGATTTCACCAGAGAGACAGAAAACACCCCATCCTAGGAGCAACCATGGTGCAGCTGCATTTGCTGCTTTAATTTGTGGCTCTGGCTCAATAGCAAGTTGAGATGCTGGAAAATGCTTGTAGCAGTGCTCAGCCGGCAACCAGATGGCAAGCTGGCATTAACTTCACAGGCAAGTCTAGTGGCTAAACTAGTTGTGTCTGGATGCCTTGCTTTATCCACATTACTAGAAGGCTCTGCTACCAAGACTGACTTGGGGTAAGCTGAGGTGCCCTAGGTGGTCCCAATGAAGTGTGTGTGGGATATGTATACACATATATAAATATATATGCACATGTGTATTTATACATATATATGTATAAGATATAATTATTTATTTATTTTTACTCAATATTTATTGTCTATCTCCCAAAGAGAATAAAAAATTTACTTAGCCCCAGAGCAAGTTGCATTTGAGATCAGGATATGAAGTTCAAGCATGTTTTCTGGGAGAATTGAGTATCATTTCACGAGTTAGGGCCAGAGTTGAAAATAATAGCTCCCAAGGCCCTTTGGAAGGAGCACTCTTTCGAAAGACGAAAACAGTGAGTGATTAATCAAGTATCTCTAGTGATACCAAGGTGACATCTATAGTCCATGCTGTATGTGTCACACTAAACTCAAATGTTTGCTTTGGGCCTATTGATTTAATAACCTTTAATAGGCAAAGGTCACTCCAGCCCTACCTCTGCCTACTTACCATGTAGAAATTGAATTTCTGGCATTCTGATGAGAGTGCAGCCCTGCTCAACAGCTTGCCTGCAACCTCGGAGAGGCTCTCAGTTAAGCTGTATCTACCTTTCCGATCAACAGAACCTATGAGATAATAAGTGTTTGTTGTTTGAAGACACTAAGTTTGGGGAATCATTTGTCAAGCAGCAATAGATATCAATATAGGCAGCAATGGGAGACAAGGTGATTCCACCATTAACCACGGACTAGATAAGCCAAAAGGTTACAGCACTCAGTGACCAGTACACTCAAGTTCTAAATGAATGCTGATTTTGAGGGGGAGTTTTTCTAACCTCAAATTCTGGAATCACAACCTGTGATTCACTGTACATACAGGGATCACATCAAGCACACTTCTACCACTGGCTAGAATGGTTTAAAGGTGTGTCTGTCTGTCTAGAGTGCTTTTAAAAATACAGAGGCCAGGGCTCCACCACAAAACTTACTGAAATAGAATCTCTTGGGTGGAGTGTGGATCTGTATTTTTAGAAAATGATCCTGGTAATTTTGCTGTTCAGTTCAATTTGGAAATTTCTGAAATAAATAACCTTTCCAGGTCATGTTCTGTATTGGCTCTCCATGGCTCTATGCATTAAAGAGGTTTCAGTCCAGTGTAAGTGGTGCCCTGCAGTGAGTGCAGCGTACTTCAGTGCTCTAAATGGGGGTGTCAGCCTCTTGTAGGCCCTGAGAGTTGAGCAATACCACAAAGCTGATCAGTATTCCTGAATCTAATCAAAGAAGTAGTGAACTCTGGCATAATTTCACAAATGTTTTGTTTTTTAACAATTCAAACATCAGTGATGTGTCGATCAAGTTAAATTGTTTTCAGAGACAGTGTGGTATGGAGAAGGAGACATTGGGATTAGAGTTAAAAGAACTGGGTTTAGGTGCTGACTCCTCTGCGTGGCAGCTGGGTAACCTTGGGCAAGTTAACTAATCTCTCTGAACATACTTCTTTTACGTTGTAATTTATTTTTAGGAACTTTGTTGTGTTGTTTTTTTTTTAATGAGTATAAAAATAATACATCCTCCTTCTAAAAATATGGAACATACAGAAAAGTATTTTTAAAATATAAAATTATATATAACTCAGGAACCTCTGATAACTACAGTTCTACTTCCTCTGGTTTAATTTAAATGGGTTTGCATATGTTTTGATATAACTATGACCATGCTATTTGTAAGCTCTTTTATCATGCTTTTTCAATTAACATTATAATCTGAACACTGCCGTGTGTCACCAAAAGTTTTTTAAAACTATCACTTCTAGGGGTTCCATTGTATTCCATTGTGCAGTTGTATTAGAACTATTTTCTGTGGCTTCTGTTTAAATAGTTAGATTATTTTTACCTTTATAAAGAACATTGTGAGAAACATCTTTGTATACAAAATTTGTCCACATTTCTTATAACTTCCTTTAAAAATATCTCAGAAATGAAATTACTGTAGCCAAAAGAGTGAATAATTTTTAAGGCCCTGATACATGTTGCAAATTACTCTTCAGAAAGGCTTAACCAATGTGTACCATCCACTAGTAGAAAGAGAATTTCTACCTCAAAGCAGCTTAGCCAACATAAGACAGTATCTATTTTTTTTAAATATTGTTAATTTGATGGTCTACTTATTTTTGTTAGTTTATAGTCAAAATACAATTTCTTGTTTCAATGTGTGCTTCTTATATTGTTAGCAAGATCAAACACTTTTTCTGTATTTACTACTGAGATTCTCTTTATTGGGAAAACAAAAATAATAACCTCTGCTCATATCGTAGGGTTACTGGGAAACTTTATGAAGTGATGATTGTAAATACTTTTTATAAATGCAGTGATATTGCTGTTGGTGGAAATCAGGACCTTCCACAGGATCACACGAAAAGCATTCCAAGGACATATGCACAGGAGATTGTGATGTGACAAGGTTTATTCAAGAGGAAATCTTCCCCTGGGTTTCCAATTTCCCATCACCCTGCATTCTGCCATGGAAAAAGTCTAACTGTGTCTTGAACAAGGCCAAAGCAAAAGCCAAAGTCCAGAGTTTCTGCTTCATATTAAAGCTTAGTCCTTCGGAGTCCACACCATCTGCTGCAGGCCCTGGTAGCTGCTAGACCCCTGGTGAGAGAGAACACATGACTGAACAAGACAAGTATGGGTCACTGAGAGAGAGACAGAGACAGAGAGAGACACAGAGAGAGAGACAGAGACAGAGAGAGATTCTTTGTTCCCCTGGGATTATATTAGCTTGGGTTTGGAATGGACCAGGTACTTTTTCAAAATAACCAATCAGCTTTCCAAACTTTTGTGGGCTTATGATAGGTCCACCCCTGGTTAGACTGACAGGCCTCTATGGTCAATCCCCTCTCCCTGCACACCCCCTCCCCAATAATCTGGTACTGGAGAAGGAATGGGAAGAGTGTTAATGCCCTTGGTGGAGCAGTGCTATGATCCCCTAGGGTGTGAAGCTGTAGCTTCCTGGTGAAGCAAACAGGCTTATGTTCACTAGTTTATTAAGCTCAATCTCTAATTCCCTTTGCTACCTTTATTAATAATTAGCTAACCACCCAATGTAGCAATATGGCATGTTTATATAAGTCCTATGGTCTTAATTTAGTTGATAGCTATTTTATATGTAGGCAAGTCAGTCTGTCACAATGCTGTGCAATTGCAGGTAAATCCCCAAGTTCTCCTTCAACCCATACATTTTTGTGTCATGTAATCAGAGTTTATTAGCATTTAACTATAATGAAGAATACTCATAAATAGCAAATGGATCCATGCAGACTGCATGACTAGCTCCATATTCCTATTCTTGGTAACGATAGGTGTTGAGGGTGGAATGACATGATTGGTTGTATGTTTTGGGATGGGGTAGGGGGCTCCAGCTATTTAAAAGCAGCCCTCCATAGCCACTATCACTCCTTTTCCAACCACGTCCCTGAGTCCTCCCCAAATGTGGTTGCACCAGCAGTGAGCTGTTTCATAGCAAAGACAAAGAAATTGCTCCTTACAACATGTCCTAGGTACTGGTCTGCCGAGATGCAGAAAGCGGTTGATTTCAACACACGTAACAATGGCCAGCACCAAGAGAAAACTACAGTGCAGCATTTCAACGTGAAATCGATGACATATATTATTGCTTATTCAACTTGATTCTCTCACTGATTTGAAAAAGAAAATTAAGAAATAAAAAACATTTTGTTAAAGGCCTAAAAACGCAACATAAAGCATCCAAGATGTTAAATCATATGGGAGTTTCAGAGAAGAAATATGTGGATTTAAAATGCAGTCGCTATTCAACCAGACCATAACTTTGCTATCAGAGGCCTGGAATTCAGCCTTCCTTTTTCCCAAGAACTCTGTCCCTTGTGCTTGGAGACCGCAAGTTTTGAAGTAGAAGTTGTTAAGGTAGAATCTGTTCTTTCTTATTTGTAATTTAAAAAAATTAAAAATGGTGTTTGGGGACCACTTGTACCAGTGCCTATAAATCCACAGTAAGGAATTTTTGCCTTAGTAGCTCTAAACAGACTATTTCTTTTTCTCTAAATTTATGGAAGAACTTTAAAGGCATTTTGTGTACATAGTTATGCAGTGTGCACTTTAATTCAATGGAACTTTTGGCTGAGTATGGACTGCAAATTTAGACGTTTGAAGTTCAATTTTCTTTAGTATATCTTTCCCAGATATGACTTCATTTTATTTATACAAACTCATGGTGTCCCTATAAATTTGCTTTTTGTCATCATATTCTGAAGTCTCCTGCAATAAGCAGCGGGCTCAGCGAGGAAAAAAAGATCAGTCTCCTAGCCTCTTTCAGGGAGAGAGCCGGCATTTTGCCCGAAGGGAAGTTGCTATGGCTATCCCTCTGATTACCAGAATGGTGTCTGCAGCCTCCAAATGTGAGGGTCTCTATCATGCCCAGCAAGCAATGGCTAGGGAAACCTGTATTAATTATCCCACCTGCCACCGGGGTTTGTAGGATTAGAGAAACGAGGATCGGGGTGACTCTAGGGCTTACCATAGAGCTAGGGTGTGGACTATTTGGAATGACCATGAACACTGAAAACCGAGGGCACAACCAGGTGAAACACAATGGAGAAAAAAATCCCTAAGGAATTCACCAGTTTGGGAACAGTCATTTCTGATCTTCATATCCTCTACATGGCAACTCCAAATTCTTTGGAGTGGGATGAACCCAGGGAAAGGTCTCTGTGACTACCTCATGTCCTTCTTGTTTTAAGTTCTCTGGTCAGTACAGATCTTTCTCCCACTTTATTATTAGAAATACCATTCCTATATTAAATAATAATAACTAATGCTCATGAGAGTTTACTAAATGCCAGACACTGGATGAAGTGCTTTTTGTGTTTTATCTCATCGAATCCTCACAATGCCTCTGTGAGGTAGGTGTTATCATTATCCCATTTTATAGACTAGGAGACAGGGTCTGAAAGATTAAAGGTTTTCCTCCCACTTTCGAAGTTCTTCAGGCTGGGCTAAAATCAAATGAACAGAAACAGATTATTGGGAGAAAATCAAATTTTAATACATGTGCATGAGGAATTCACATAGGCATGAAAATTCCAAAGACTGTGAGGCAACATTGGCTAGATAAGACATTTTAGACAGAGAAGAAAGGTGGAGAATGGGGTATTAGGCTTCAGAAGCAAGGTTGGGTGATTTACAGGCAGTCGAGGAAAGGGGGAGCATAGCTGGTGAGCGAATTCTTGCTAGGCGACTCAGAAGCAGAGGGACACAAGGGGTGTCTGGCTAACGGGAGGCCACCTGCCTGAAGCCCTCTTACTTGCTTCCTTAACTCAAATTAGACAAAGGCAGTGACCTCGGATTCCCTTCCTGGAGCTGGGTCTCTTAGGCAGGACGGGGAAGGGTCAAAGATTCCCTCCTAGTCATTTGTTTCTCAATGAACAGCTTAAAATTAATATCCCAAAAAGGCAGCTTCAGGATGGCAAGTATCCTTGCACTTGCCATGCACTTGCCTAGGAACAGCTGGAATTTAAACACAGGTAGTGACGTCCCAGAGTCTCTGCTCCTCACGACCATGGCGACACAGCAAGTAGTACAAATGGTGTGCTGGACACCAGCAAAGAATGGTCACAAGACTTCACTCAGTGTCCTTCACTTATTGGAGAGATGCCAAGAGAGCTGCCATTTTGTCCAGAAGGGCAGTTAGGGCAAAGACATCTGAACTGTTGAAGATGCGCTGCAGATGCCACGGTTGCCACTTTGTGTCTAACCTTTCAGTGCTTTGTCAAACAAGCAAATTCTCTTTTTAATGCTGTGACTGGGATAGAAGGCAAAACAGAAAGAAATAAAACTGCAATATTTCTATCCCTACTTGTCACAAGGCAGGGTTCCAGGGAAATTTGAGAAACAGATGGCCCAGGGCAAATATCAAGAAGTTTGATGTCTAGGATTAAAGACCAGATGCCACTAAACAATCTTTAGAAGCCTCTAGAGGGACTTCAAAGAAATCGCCCAAAGCCCCATGGCTCTCCCTGAAGGAAGTCGAGTTAGTCATCCGTGCCCCTGTGCAGCCAGGATCTCTTCCGCCAGAACATTCTCTGGGATCAAGCTAAGCACTTTGGGAAATGAGAGTAATTTTTTAGGCTGCCAGGAACAGAGAAATCTAACGCCTTATAGCTTCCATCAATGTAGCTGTTCCACTGTGCTGACTGATCAGACGAGGTTCCTGCAGGCATCAACCCTCCCCCCACCCTGACTCTCACTCTTCTCATCAAGTTCAGCCCTCCTGCAGATTTCTCTCTCATGCATATGTGTCAGGGGTTTCCTCTTGCTCCCCATAGACTCATGTCTCATTTGGGAGGTCGCTCTTCCTTCTTCTTCTCTTCTTACTCCATTTTTTAACTTGACTGATGCTAGTAGTTCATGACTCCAAACAGTAAGAGGGGTGCTAGAGACCCACCTGTGCCGAAGAAGAGGAAAGACGTTAGATATAGAAGTAAAATTTGAATATGAAACTGAGACTATTGACCTTTGAAGTTCTGGAGCTATCCACTGAACCCCTTTGGAATCTCCCTTTACAAATAACCTAGGATCACATTACAGTTTGGAAAAGATCATAGAGATAATCTGACCTGTCAATCAGTTGCTGTTTGTATGCATTCTATGTCATTCACATATTCATTTAAAAAAAAAAAAAGCTAAACTATAAATGGACCCCAGCATTAAGTCAAGTGATGGCAATTTGGGACAAAAAAGACCCAGATGGGGTCCCCAAGAAGCTTAGTCTTGCGGGGAGACTAGGGAGTGCCATGGGGAGGAAGGTACAGGATGCTGTGGACTAGGAGGTATAGGAGTTACAGACTAGGCTTGGTGGGGGAGGAGGTCAGGAGAATTTTTGCAGACAGAAGATGTTTGTTTGGTTCTAGAAGGGAGAGGAAGATTCTTTTGGTTTCAAGTAGCAAATAAATAGGCAAAACAAGGGGGTATATTAGATGGATAGTGCTCTCTCACAGTACTTAGGAAGGGCTGGGAAGCAACAGAGTCCCCCATGAGATTCCGATGTTCTCAGGTCCCCCAGGTATGTTCATTTTGTTTTTTCTGCACATCAATTTCATTCTCTCCTACCACAGATGGGCAGGAAACTTGGTGACCGAAGACTCCCCATCTCACACTTCACAGCCAAGCCAGCAGAGGTGGACTGATCCTGTTTCCTTAGATCCAGTTTGAAAACTCCTGGGGACTGGGGTGGGGTCCACCATAGAGCCACTCAGCGATGGCCAGGGGACAGTGCCAGGCTACACAGATATGGCTACTAGAAAACAAACTCTGTGTCTCAGGCCCAATCCCAGAAAAGGGAAAACCTTGGGGACCAAACAACCTTTCCTCCTGGGGTCCTCCATCGATGGGTCACTCCAGAGCGTGAGTCTGCCCTTAAGTGGCTCCCCAGCAGCAGGGTCGAAGCTGCCCCAAGAGACTGTTGAAAACCTGGCTCCTGGTTGAGTATTATTCCAAGTATACACTCTGTGCACGCCGCTTCTTATAACATACTGTTCGATAGCTTTACCGATTAAACAAATGGGTGGGCAGACCAGGGTAGCACAAAGACCCAGTAATTTGATGAAGATTACTGGTTGAATACGCTGCATGTTGCTAAATTCATTATCCCATTTGACTCTCATCACCATCCTGTGGGGTGAGGGAAAGTTATATGGCGATGGACACTTAATTGAGCACACACCATGGGCCAAGTTACTGTTCTATGAGCTTTACGGGCATTTATTCACTTAATTCTTACAACCCTATAAGGCATATATCACTATAATCCTGATTTTATAAATGAATAAACTGAGGCAAGGGGAAATCAAATAATGTATCTAAGGTCGTACTGCCTTGTAAGGATAGAACTAGGATTTGAACCCTGGCCATCTGGTTCCTGGGTTCATGTTCCTAACTTACATTCTGGTAAATTATTATTATTATTCATTTTAGAGTGGAGAGTTTAACCAAAGCAAAGTCATAGTGAGTGTCAGATTAAGAGTAATGAAAATAACAATAGCCAATGTACGTATTTCACACCCACCACACATCAGATGCTGTAATAGGCATGAATATTCTATTTCCCCAATTATCCTGCAAGGGAATTATTTTTGTTGATAAAGCCCAAGGCTGCATTTCATGTGCTCACTTACGCATACCCAGCTTGTGTTCTGAAGTCCCTAGAAAGTCAGGAAGATGTTGGAAGAGATGAGAAGTGGCTCTGTCCAAAACAGAACTAACTCTGGGTTGGAGCGACGCTCAGGCTAAACCCTAGGGCTGGCAGTAATAAACATGCAAGTCCTAACGCTTGCTCTGGCCCCGAAGGTCTTTCCCACCCAAGTCTACTTACTAGAACAGACACCCCTAGAGTAAGGGACCTGGGATAGAGCTGGGTCTGCCATGGGGGTCAGCAGTTGTACCTGGCTAAACCTCATTTTCCTTATAAAATGAGAATGTTGGTTGAAATGATTTGCAGAGCCCTTCTGAGGTCTAAAATTTTGAGTCTTCACTGACATAGAATTATGTAACTGAAGGAGAACTATGCCTTCCTGGGTATATATCTGAATGTTAGCATTCCCCAAAATTCATATGTTGCAACCTTATCCTCTAAGGTGATAGTATTAGGAGGTGGGATCTTTGGGAATTAAGCAGGTCATGAGGGCAGAGGCCTCGGGACTGGGATTAGTGCCCTCATAATAGAGGCCCCAGAGAGCTCCCTCACCCCTCTGCCTTGTGAGGTTACAGCTAAAAGATGGCCAAATAAGAAGTGGGCTCTCACCAGGCACCAAATCTGCCAGTGCCTTGATCTTGGACTTCCCTGTGTCCAGAACTGTGAGAAATAAATTTCTGTTGTTTATAAACCACCTAGGTTATGGTATTTTGTTAGAGCCACTCAAATGGACTAAAATACCCAGATTCACAGCAAAATAGAACTGTGATCCTCAGAGCAGGAAGGGGGATTTGGGGCCGGGAAGTGCAGCCTCCTAGGCAACGCCCCCCACCTTGCTAACAAGCCCCCTCCATACAGCCCATGTGGTTCCCATCTCCAGGCAAACAGGAGCAGTCCCTCACCTCTGGGGTGGGGTCCTCAAAGCTACCCAGGCAAGCTGCTCAAAGCTCACGGAGAGCAGGAGGTTTGGGGAAACCCGCATGCGGTGTATGGTAAGTGTGCTTTTAAAGTTTGAACCTACAGAAGCCACACTTCTTCAAAACCAGTCGGTGTTAGAGGCGTTTAAATAATGGTTCTTGCAGGGAGCCCTTCTCCTGCTTCACATTCTTTAACTGTTTGGGGAATATTGCTAAGGCACTGAGATCGGCTGAAGTATTTTCTTGCAGAATTTTGCTTCTCGGACTGTGACTCTTTTAACCAGCATTTAGTAGACGGAAACCTCAGCTTTATTGCATTCGTTTGCTGCCCTGATAGAAAAAAAAAACACGACTTGTACAAAGAACTATTCTAAGCCAGTCACCTACGCGAAGGCATTTTATCCCCACAGCAGTCCTGGGACAAGGGTTTTCCTTTGAAGGCACTGATTTATGAAGGTTAAATAACTTGTCCAAGATCACTCAGCTGGTAAGTGATGTATTAGTTTCCTGGGGCTGCTGTAACAAATCACCACAAACTGGGTGGCTAAAGACAACAGAAATTTAAGCTCTCGCGGTTCTGGGATCCAGAAGTCTGAAGTCAAGGTGTTGGCAGGACCATATCTCCCTGAAGGTTCTAAGGGAGGATGCTTCCTGCCTCTCCCAGCTTCTGGCGGCCCCAGGTGTCTCTTGGCCTATGGCAGCATCACTCCCACCTCCGCCCCTTCACAGGGCCCTCTACTCTCCTGTGTCTGTATCTTCTCTTCTATCTCTTACAGGGGACACTCGCCATTAGATAAAGGACCCACTGGTAAGCCCGTATGATCTCGTCTCAGAGATCCATAATGTATTTACATCTGCAAGAACCTTTTTCCATATAAGGTCACGTTCCCAGGTTCCTGGGGTTAGAAGGTACACGTGGCTTTTGGGGTTACACTGTTCAAGCCATTAGACCTGAGCAGTGGTTGCAATCAGGCAGTCAGCTCTAGACTGTGGCCTCAGGTGTCACTCTACACTCTCACAGGCTGACTTTTCACAGGTGTCAGGAAAAGGCCTGCTCAGTTCATCTGAGCTCTTCGCAAATCACCGCAGGGCTGAAGAGCTCATTTTTCTGTGATGACATCCTGTCCATGCTCCAGAAGGACTAACATAAAGTCTATACCAACCCACATGTGCCCTGACGCAGGGGAGTGGGGGCGTAGCAACAGCAGATTGGGTTCCTTTTTAAAGAAGACTGAGTTAAACTTTGCAAATTGAAAAGGCGTGTATATTTTTAAAAGCTCAGGCGCAGATATAAAACCTCATTGCCTCAAAACTTTAGTTTATAAAACCGACCATTGACGAAGAATTACTCCACATGCAGTGAGAATCTGACATAACACAGTGACAGTCCAAACTGCGGCGTTAGGTCATTACCCAGACGCCCGCAGAGTGGAGAGTTCTCCCGTCATTCCTTTTGGATGAGGGAAAACAGATTTTTAAATGAAGCCTGCAGCTTAAGTGTAGAAAACGCAAAGCTGTAGGCAATCAATATTGTCATTTAAAGGGTGAACTTTATTTCTTCTGAGGTAAAGCGATGAGCCCAGGCAAAGCACTCACTCCATCAGATATGATTTGAAACAGCTGAAAAATAAATGTCTGACAACAAGATTTTAGGGCAGAAACACTGCCAGGGCTCTAAGTGCTGTTCAGAATAATAAAAAGAAAGTAAACAATGCCAAAGTGCAGAGGAACAAAAGGAAAATCCTTACTTCGTTTGTTCTCGTCAAATACCACGGAAAAATAATCTGTGCTTAGGCCCTTGCTCCGGAGCCCAGATTCCTGCCCCGTGTTCATCCTTCTGTTTAAGCTCGGTACTTTTCAAGCTGTCATGAAATCGCTTACATTGGTGGAAGGGGCCAAGGCGCTTTTCAATCTAAAGCCAGCGAGAGCCTGCAGGCAGATTCCGAAGGCCTTTTACCACCTCAGCCGGGCTGTCTGGGCTCTTCCTTTCACTGTTGTGACAGGGCATTGTCCCCTGACCCCTAGGGAGACCTGAGTCCATTAGCGGAATCCTCCTGGCTTCAGCAACTAGAGCTAGCCAAGAGTATGGCATGAAGAAGAGGTGCTGGTAATAGAAAACAAGGGCTCATGAGAAAATCCTGTGGATTAGGCATTTCAAACATTTCGTCAGATACCGAGAGTTGCCCCGTGAACAAGCCAGAAGCTACCTGGGCAATGAAGGCACAGGGAATAGGCAAGTGACAGCGTGGGTTTTTGCTCAGGAAGTAACTGGGGCTTGACTGTATTAACTAGCAGATAGTGATTCACTGGCTATCACCAGAACTTTACAGCTACCCCGAAGCTTGCCCATTAACATGGTGCCTGGGGTCCGTGTTGTAATGAGGTCCTTCTGATAACTTACTCCTTTGGATGGAGTCCAACGGGGACGCGTGCCCTGTGGAATGCCACATGGAAACCAGACATACCTCTGAGGACTTCCGGAGCAGTGATATTACTTACTTAGGCTGAAGGTTATCTGCGCCGTCTCCCCCAGATCCCTTTCTGCCAAGGGAAGGGCACCTTGCTGGTGTCAGACAACAGGGGTTTGGTCCCCTTCGCTAGAATGAGCTTCTCATTGTCATGCATACTCTGGAAAGTCTGAGAAACCTTTTCTCTTGGCCTCTAGTTAGAAAAAGAGGCGTCACCCTTGGCGTGGCAGCGAGGGGCACCGAAGCCTGGGCTTATACTCACCTTGGTGATATCCATGGAGGCCCTTGTGGAAATGTCCAAAATCTCCTTATAGCTCTTGCAGTTAACCCTAAAATTCTGGTTGCCAGTTGTGGGTAGGAGCATATGGATCACGAATAGTTTGGTCATTATTATTTCAAGGAAAAGCTCATGCATTATAGTGAGGGTTGTATATTCACGGAGGGATAGTATGGGTAGGGAATTTGTAGTATATTGTTGCTTCTTATGTGCAGAATCGGCTGGGGAAAAAGAACATTTTTAAGGGAACTGACAGGATTTATTTAAGAAATCAATACATATCACCTCTCTTTCCCTCATCCAAGCTCTGAACTATTTAAGAAACGGACTATTTAAGACTTAAGGAATAAGGTAAAGGAGGAGCGCAGAATATCACCTTGGTAATGAGAACAGCTAATGTATATGGCACAGCTAGCTCTGAGCCTTGGAGTTAGGACGCATTACCACATACTTATGGGCAGTCTTAGAGAACTTAAACTTCCCCAACGAGGGACCCTGCAGAGCATCAGGGGGCAGAGAGTAGTCTGAGCTTTCCCGTGGAAGCTGGCTCCTGACGGGAAAGGAGAGACGAGAGTCCTGAGCTACCCGTGTAGATTCCCCCCGGCCTTGTCACCATCAGGTAACTTGTTACACATCCACGGAGTTTAGGGAAAATCTCTGTTCCTGGAAACCAGAGACTAGGGAGAAAGAGTTTACTAATAAGAACTTCAATGGTTAAATTTATCTTCTTGAAAGAAACATCTGTGAAAGTCTTCGCGGGCAGAATGAATTCTTAGCTGTGTTCCTTGGGTGAGTTCTCCAATGGAGGCGTGTGGCATGTGGGGAATTTTCACCAAGACCAGAGTTCTCGTGGGTCCAGGCCTTCATCTCCTCTTAGAAGAGCGATTTTCAACTGGTATGCCACAATAATTTTTAAAACATGCAATACCTATCTGTTTAGTCACAGGCACTGACTTCTTTTCCCTTAGATTGTCGAATACAAAAATGACAGCAGCCAATAGAACAGTAGTCATCTGATGTGAATGAGTTAAAATTATAACTATATTTTTTGTCAGAATGCCAAATAGGTAATACCATATTTTTTGGTGGGCCACAGAATTTTAGTAATTAATGTGTGCCATGAGATGGAAAAGGCTGAAAATCGCTGCCTTAGGGGATTCTGGGACTTGTATCCACTTCCACACGCCACTGCCCAAACAGTCAGCTCAAGCCTGCCATGCATACACCCACAAAGGCAAACCTAGACTTGAGTTTGATTTCTTTGGAGTCCGACCTTTTTCATTCCGGACATCAGTGACTCGCCCCTGACTGCACTACGGATCAGCTGAGAGAGCTGTTAAAGACGGCTGATGCCCACGCCTCTTCTGAAACCAAAGATCCTGGAAACCGAGGGTGAGGCTGGCATGGGCTGTTTTTACACAGCTCTGAACACGCAGCCTGCCCTGAGAACCACCAATGTTGATGATGATGTCCCTTTGCCAGGACTGACAATCGCTGTAGCTCAAAGTGGCAGAATTCCGAAGGAAGCAATGCGGAGAGGCAGTTAAACTCTTCGCTGTGGGGGCAGACGGCCTGGGTTTAAACCCTGCTTCCCCACCTCACTGAGTGCTGGTTCAGTTACTTAAAGATTCTTAGTATCCCCAGGGTGACCAGGGCCATCCATAAAAGGAAACTCACTCCAGTGAGGATAGCCGTACAGCTTGGCTTTCAGCACTTATCACAGCTAACCTTGGAAGGGCACCTTCTGTTCAATCCATCACCCCTTCATTCCTGTTGCAAATGGCCATGAAACAGCTCTGCCATTCATACACTTGGGATGTGCCCTAGGCTAGAGCGTCCCTCTGTGTTTTAGCCTCTTGAGCTGAAATAGAAAGTGCCACATTAAAGTCAGGGGTTGGGTTTCCTTTCCTCTATCAGAAAATGCAGTCCCATGGACCCCCTTTCACTCGTGACCCCACAGCACAAACTTTTTTTTTTTGGCTTATGAAATTCTTAATACTTTTAAATTCATATTATGAATTAGTTGAATTTTTAGACCCTTGCTTGTATAGCTGTTGGTCCATGTCACAGCTATCTAGCCCATAAGGACCATGACTTCTTGCTCTTATCTTTAGAAAGTCACTTACTGATTACTTAATAAATAGTTCTTAACTATAGGAATAATTATGGTCTTGAAAGGATTCTGTTTATATAACTGAGAACTCCTAGGTCTTCATCTTATAGCTACAAGGGACCTTACAGACCCAGGTCTTAGAGCTGAAAGGCTATTTGCTTATGGCCGCACATGCGCAGAGATAAGACCCAAGTTTGAGTGTTCTTGCTCCAAACCCATTTCTCTTTTGACATCCTCACTGCCCCTCTACATGCCTCTCTAACTTTTCATTTTCTCTCTCTGCTACAAATGCCCCAAATTCATGGGGGCGGGGGGGAAGAGAGAAAAGATCTGAATATTAATTTTTGACATCCATGTTTGGATTGCTTTGGAGCATTAGTGTTTTGCTCTACAGCTTGTTTCTCTATCAACTGAAGGAGGAAAAGAATCCCCAGCCATTGAAATCAGCCACAGGTCGGTGCTCTGCCATCCTCCCTCAGCCAGCCAGTGCCAACTGCAGCCCACGTGCAGCAATGCTACCATCCTCTGCTCTGGAAAGGGGCTGGACGAAGCAAGCAGACCTGCATGAGGGCGACCTGTCAGCCGGGGAAGCCAAGGCAATAGTTGTCACTGCTCTCATTGGCTTGAAGTCCCATGTCCCTCATTGCCTGCCTTCATGGCTATGGCTATGAGACACTCCTTACAAAAGAGACTCCTGTAGGCTCCAGCCATGGGAGCCCTACAGCCAGAGTTTCGGGAAACTGGGGTGAAATGGGCAGAACAAGAGTTTGTCCAAAGACTGAATGGGACAGGAGGTTCCCACTGCTTGGAAATCTATCTGTGTGTTCCAGAGACTTACAGAACAAAGACCTACACATGGTTATTTTGGCAAGAACAGGAAGGTTTAGATTATCCTTTTCCACCCCGTGAAAGTGGCCACCTAAGATGTGCGTGCTGAAGGAACATCTGTTTTAGCACTAACAGGGCCTCAGTGAGGGCCTCCCCATGGTCTTCACGGCAGACACAGCACTAGCTATGGGAGAGCTACAGCTGTTGGACGCACACACAGCTAAGGGTTTTGTCTCTCCCTTTCATCTCAGTGCTTCCTTCCAAAGTGACCATGGGCATCATGTGCACTCTGATGGGATCCACCTCCTTCAGCTCCCATTAGCTCCACCAGCTGCTCTGGAATATCCTACAAGGTCACATCTTGCCTCCCTAAGGTATTATTTTTGGAGAGCACATTTTGGAAATGACAAAATCAAAATATCCAACATAAGCCTTTGCACATCTTTTGTGCACTGGGTGCCTGAAGTGATGGAATTACATCTGGCGGCATATGCTGTGTGCAAGACAGCTCTCCCCATCTGGAGCCCAGGTGTGCGGGTTCACCCCTGAGTCCCAGATATGCATATCTGTGAGCAGTGAGAGCCAGGCAAATCCAGCTCACCTACCTTTGTTCCACAGAAATGATTTTAGCCTTTGATGTACAAGGTCAAAATCTAATTTTATTTGTGGTTCAAGTTTAGCTGCAATTGAGCAGATGAATACACAAGAAAGATGGGATTTTGTAACTTACTGTTGCAAGTCAATGTGGCATAATGGTTAAGGGTTTGCATTCTGAAATCAGAGATTTCAAATGGGCTCAAATGCCAGCTCTTTTACAGTTTTCTGTGAGACTTTAGGAAAAGAAAGCAGTTTGTCCAAGTTACAGTTTCTTTATCTATAATATAAAGAAAATTGTAGTTCCTACCTGGGAAGATTATAGTGATGATTAAGAAGGAGCCCTGGCTGGTATAGCTCAGTGGATTGAGCACCAGCCTGTGAATCAAAAGGTTGCCAGTTCGATTCCTGGTCAGGGTATGTGCTGGGGTCGTGGGTCAGGTCCCCAGTTGGGAGGATGCGAAAGGCAACCAATTGATGTTTCTCTCCCTCTTTTTCTCCCTTCCTTCCTTTCTCTCTAAAAATAAATAAATAAATAAAAATCTTAAAAAGAAGGAGAATATTTGTTTAAAAAAGTCACATCATAAATGCACAGTTATTATTATTAATCTTATAAGTATGGACTCTTTCTATTTGACCCCTTTCCAAATACTTCCACCTGTCTTCTCCCAATGTTAAAAATGTCCTTATCCTAAACCAAATTTAATTCCCCTTGCCTTCCGGTCTTTTTATTTTTATCTGTCTTTTGGATCCATATGTTATACACCGAATCCCTTTTCATGATGACAGCGACTGGGTCACTGCATCGCACAGATCTAAGGGACACTCTTTACTTTGTAATCTGTGCAAATGGCACCCCCTGGTGCCAGCCCTATAGGAGAGGTGACTAGGAAGGATGGAAGGGAAGAAGGGTTGCAGAGAGACTGACCATATTCTTTTTCATGAACATCCCTGTGGAAGGAAGGATAACACTAGTATCTGCCTTCTCCAGGCAAAGCAGCAGCACTTCCATCAATGCTTCTGCACAGAACATGATTTCGCATCAAAGGCCAAGCACTCCCCTGGACCATGCTCCTCTAAACTAAGAACTAAGTCAGCGTTCCAGGTGAGACGTGACGGGGCCAAATAGAGCAAACCTTGATCTTCAATCTCCTAGATACTGAAATCAAGATTGCCTGTGGTACAAGGCAATCTTAGTATTGAGTCTTTATGGCAATTATTTTCTGGACAATGGCTTTGGCCTTTAATCACATATTGTCCTGCAATATCTCTCCACTTGCCTTGAATCGTTACTTACTTTGAATTGTTATTTCACTTTATAATATTTGTGTCTTTTTGTAGTCTCTATATTGAGAGTTCCCTGAGATACATCTGTGTTTTGAACATTTTAGTAACTTCTGTTAAACCTAGCACCACATCTGGGTCAATAAAAATGTGTCTAATTTGAATATTTAAGTAGAACCAAAGGGGCAGTGATTACTAAGATTCAGAATGGCCTCCGAGGCTATGCAATAAACCTATTCTGTGTGCACAACATTCCTGGTGTAAAATGCCCTTGAAGAAATGGCAGTAAGTTCTTATTTGGTTGATGAATCATAAATTCCCCAAAATGCAAGTATCACACTTACGGAGCCCTTAGTAATATTTCTTCCCTTGGGGTTTACTTGCTCACATTCTGTGTATGCAGCGATTTTCAAACTACACTCTGTGGGCCTGTGTATCCAAAGGGACATCCCAGGGTGTGTGGGAGGGGCAGAAAGACTGAGAGCAGAGGGTGGGGCTCCTGTCAGCCCTCTGTTCTACCCCGAGTGGTTGACCTTTAGCTGTTGTATGTATTGGACTTCACTATAATATTTCCTTTTGGGGAAAGATAATTAAAAACCATCAGTTAAGCTGCTCCCTGGTCACTTCAGAGTGTTACGGAATATTACTGCTTCCATGTTTCCTCTTTCATAATGAATTTCTAGGTGGAGTGGATTTGAAGAAGTCAAAATTCAGTTTTGAATTGTTAAATTTGGCCCTAAAATGTTTAAAGCTCTCAATGACCCCAAACTAAAGAAAAAGTAACCACACTATTACCATAGTTAATGCTGTCAAGCATCCTTCCCCCCTTCCCCAGGAACTCAGACCTGGGGGAGCCCTGAGGATTGACAGACACCTTCTTCCTTCTCTGTACTAGTTGCATTTAATTACCAGGATGGAGGAGCTCATTTGAAAGTAACTTTAGTTAAGAAACGTATCTTTTCATTTTGAAGGATTCCACCCAATTCGATATTTTCAATTATACTTAAGGGAGCTCACATATATTGTGTATCTCCTATCTGAGGTGCTATTAAAGTCAGAGTAGGGTTAACATACAAAACAAAATATAAAAGTAGCCTTTCTATTTCACTGTAGCTAATCCTCATAAATCCCCATCCTCCTGGGCCAGTGGGTGGGAGGTGGGCAGGGAAGAGAAAATTTTCCATTTACAGGGATATTCGGATTCAAGCAGTCTCTTAAAGTTTATTTGTTACAATAACTTAGATATCTTTAGGGAAACGGTTAATTAGTTAGGCTTCCCACCTCCCCCAACCAGGATGGCATCTGACTGAAGAAGGAAGCTTAATGTCTTCACGGTGACAGGGAAGAGGGTCTCCCAGCTGGGTATCCAACCCAATGTCTATAACCTGGGCACATATCTAATACCTGTGGCTAAATTTCATGTTAATGAAACACAGTGTTTGTTGCTGGCTCTAGCTCTGGTTCACTCAGATGGTCTGGTTTGGGGTATTGGTGACATCTAACTAAGGCTGGCTCTATCGGCAGCATACTCACCGGTCTTTGAACTAGCTAGACATCACTACATAGCGTCCTGACACTACAGAGGCATGCCTTTCTCTCTCCCCAACACCTATATTGGGTCTACCCTGTAGCCATTGAGTGAGGTTCTTTTTCCCTGTGGGACACTTCACTTGGGATTGGTGCAATCTTCTCTAGGCCCTGGAAAACCTATGAATTCACATGTATTGCACATTAACTTCATTTTTGGAGAAAACCTATCCCCTATCCCTGATCATTATGCTAGCATTTTGCCTTTCTAATCCATCACCTAAAAGATGCCATGTTTAATACTCACTTGGCAGGGTGCGTAGCATGATCATGAAGGTGGTCTCCCCAGGGCAAGGCTCAACCCATCGTACTCTGGGTGTGCTGACCCCTGCAATTTCCCCAAATGTGGAAACTCAGTTGCATAATTTATGGTAGTGAGGGGCTGTGTCCATGCTCTTCCCTGGGGAAAAAAAAATACATCATGTTTAATGCAGGAATTCTTTAAAGGGACTTAACATTTTCTCAGTCTTTCCAGGGAACCCTCTCTTCTCTAGGATTCCCTTAAAGTTCTTTTCTTAGACTCCTCTCTGGAGTTTTAACTCCCCTTCCTACCTGATAGAGATTCTCTTACATAGTGCCCTTCTCCTCCCCATGTTCATAATAATGGCAAGACATCTGGCAAAGGAAAAGATAGCAGGAGGTTTTTCCATAATTATAGTTTTCCCTGCAATAGGCTCAAGACTATCATTATTATTATTCTCATTTGCAGACAAGGAAACTGAGGTTCAGAGTGGTCATGTCACTTCCCCAAGTGATTGGACCAGGACTGACAATAAATTCTCTGCCATCCTATCACACCAAACCACCTCCCAAGGACCCAGAGGAGACGGACAGGGCTGAGCTGTTTTCCACTGACATGAGTTGCTCCTCCACTGGGTACCCCAGCCCTTCAACCTGATTTGTCCTGCAGATTCGCTCCCCACCCTCAGTCCCAATGCAATGCAGGCGAGAACTACACGGTCTTTTAAGGGCCTTAGCCGACAAGTCATTTAATTTGAAATTAGTATATCATCGCTGCAATTTCAATTTGTTTCCCTGTGAAAACAAATGAGATGTTCCCTCGCTTGTCACTACTCCCTTCAGAACTAACTATGGACTGTGGCAAAGTAGCAAGTTTACAATAAATGATAAAAGGGGCGCACAGAGGCATTTTGAAACAAGTCTGAATATTTGGCTGGAGCCCAGAAGACAGCACTCTTTGTCCATTAGGATTCTCTCCTCCACAGTTTTCTAAAGGAGGCTGGAATTCCTTGGGTCATGTTATAAACATTCATCTTCTAAATCAAGCTCTCTAATAGAAAGAACAGGAGGTGAAGCGTGTGTTGTAAGTCACTGCCCTGCAGAATGTGCTCTGCACAGGGTAATATAACATGTGGGGTCAGCCCCTTCGTCAAAGACCGAATACGCAAGTGTAAAGAGATGGGAGGAAAAAGACAGACTCCACATGGGTCGCCTGGGGGATGGTGGGATATCCACCCCTTTACGGGGGAGTCTTGGAAAAGGCTTGTCAGGGAGGATCTGAGGGGGACATGAAATCACTGTGCTCTGCAGTGGTCTGGGACAGAGATGGGAATAAATGCGTGGGTGTGGGGGCCATGCTCAGGGGAGCAGGGAGGAGAGCATAGTTGGGGCAGTCAGGCAATTTCTTGGCTGGTGTGCGATTAGTCGAGAAGCAGTCCGAAGCCAAGGAAGGCACCTTTTCCCCCGGGCCTCCAACGCCTTCTGGATTGATTCCCCAAATCTTCCCCTTTCCCTGTCAACCCTGGACCCAAAGGAAAAAACGTTTGTACCCTACTGGCAAAGCAGGCAGCGCCGGGAACTGTTTCTGTCCCTCTCTCTCATCAACCTTTTCTTCTTCAAACAAATAAATCTTTTAGCTTCTTTATTCCTGTCAAGGAGCCAAACAATATATACATTCCACCTGAGCCGTACATTCCTCAGCACCCAGGCGGGAACCTCCCTGGATGGCCCTTCCTGAAGAACTGATAAGCTGTGATTTGCCCCGTCTTGTTCGCTTCACTCCCCTCGCCCCAAGTTCACAACCTCTGTTACTTCTGCTATTTAATTAAAGCACCGCAACCCCATGAGGCAACTTCAATAGGCAGAGCACTATGCAAGGAGTCCAAAGTCTGGTTCTGCTTCTAATTAGCTGAATGGCCAAGTGCAATGATAACAATGCTGGGGCTGTGTTAAGTCCTTTGAGTTATTATCCTAGGAAAATGATTATTAGTATTTTAAAATTTTCTAGTACCCGGAAGCTTTGGTACATCATTAACTTATTTTTCCCCATGGTCATTACATTTGAAAACAGAGGTCCACAACACTGAAAGAGTTTCCTGGTTCTCAGCGTCAGGGGAAGAAAGGAGTATGTGCATGACAGGGTTTTGTGGCATTTCTTTCAGTGGGATCCAACTGGGAAGACCGGTGATAATAGTAGGACAGGGCAGGTGGGCAAGTGCCTGAGATATTTAGGGGACAAGAAGGAAGACAGTGGGATGCTGCCCTGGGAGACACGTGTCCATGTAATGAGCAGTGACTGCTCCCCTGGCATTGCTAAATAAGAGGCCTGCGTGCTCATTCCCTATGTGGCCATGGGAAGTTACGTTGCCTTGATGAGCTTTGGGTCCTACATGGTAAGATTAGCAGGGACCAGTTAGTTACCAGACTCAGAGGACACAACTGTAGTTCAGACTTCTTCCCCCGGACAGACTATCTGGGTGAGTCACTGAGCATCTTCCAAGCTCATGTCCTCATTTAAAATGGAAATACTGATGCCTATCCTACCTTACAGATCAATGTGATAATGCTGGGACCAGTACTTTTTAAACCTGAGGACATATTTATGAAGTGAAGGGGTTGACACTTGGTGACACAGGTTCCTTTTAGCTAAGACATATTGGACTTTTACAATGTGGTGACATCACTTACAGGAAACCAGCCTCGCAAAGCCGCCAGAAGTCTTGTCCCTCCATGTGGCTACTCCTTGCTTCTGCAGCTGTAGGTTGAGAGAAGGCTCCCCAGGGGGTGCTTGCTCAACAGGCATCATTATCTTATTTCTCTGCTGATGAGAGTCTGGCCAAAAGTAAAAGCATTCTCTTTTAATCTGGCAGTCATTTTCTTCTCCATTCTAGAGTCACTTAGCAAGGTCAAGTTCAAGGAATTGAATTCCTTAGAAAAGGATTCCCCGATTGCCTGGGGGAAATTAGTTCACACTCAGGATGGGTGTGTTGAGACTTCTGTGGCTTTCTCTCTAACAGTCTTTGTAAATCACGCCGAAGGTGGATAGTCTTGCCCCAGGCATTAACTATGGCTATTTCTTATGGGCTGTTTCTGGTGTCCTTTGTGAATTTCATCATCCTTTCTTCTGGGATGGGTGGAGTGGTGGTGGGTTTTGTTTTCTGTTATTGATTTAAATTAATCACAGCTCATCCTGTCTAAACACTGGACTGTGTACACAGGTGGACAAACTATTTGTCTTTAGGCATTTAAATCCTGCCTGTTTTTGCACATTGATATAGGTAAACTATCAAGTTGCAAAAATATAGGGATCATCTCCCAATAGAGCTCTCATACTGCTTCTAAAAGGTTATCAAAATAGAAAAGAAGCATTTAGCTCTGGGATCTACACTCTGATTTTTTGTTTGTTTGTTTGTTTAAGTGGCTAATATTGAGGAAATTGACTGAATTCTGTCTTTGGAGTTATCAAGCTTGTTGACCTGTTTGGAGAGCTCCAACTCTACTACTTATTAAATGGGTGTTCTTGCATAAGTCACTACACTTCTCTGAACATGAGTTCAGTCTCCTCATCTAAAGATGAGGGCAGGGTACATAATTATACTACATAACTTCTTTAAAGTGCATATTGATTTTACTTTTAATAGACAATGTTTTCTCTTCCCTATGAGCTAAGATATGAGGACAAGTAGTACCTTTTGTTTCTCATTGTCATTAACATGGTACCTTGGACATGGTAGACGTCTGGATGGAATAAAATAGAGTTCGTTGTAAGTGGTGCTGACTGAGAGCATCGAGGTGGTTTCCCAGCAGCAGCATTACTGACCGTTCTCATTTTACAGAGGAAGAAACGCAGAGGGGAGGGGAGCTATCCTTAGCCAGGTCAGCTGACAGTCCTACAGGCACAGTTTTGGGTGGTGGGCCTAAGATTAGCATCCAGACCACCTAAATCTCAGTTTGGTTTCCTCCCCGCTGCATACAGCAGCCCCTCACATCTTCTTTCACTTATTTAGGAAAAATACATACAAATATATGTATTTTTTTATATAGACTATATGTAGAATCATTTTAACTCCACCCTAAATAATCAGAGTTCCAAAGCAATGAAGCCTAAATTGTTTTCAATTTTTTGATTAATTGAGAATAAACATCATCTTAAAATTCCGTGAAAACTTCATACCCTCAAGATGTTCCCATACAGCAAGTTCAGTGATAGAGAGTGACAGGGGGTGAGTGCCATTTATATAGGAAAGCCTGTGAAGGAAGGCCTCTTGGGTGGGGTGACACTTAGAACCTGAAGGAAGAGAGGGGTTAAGCAATGGAGGTATAACAAAAAGCATCCAGACAGAGAGACCATCAAAAGTGAAGAAAAAGATAGGGGCGTGCGTAGGTCACCCTGGCTGCAGTGCAATGAAGGGAGGGAAAAGTAAGAAGTGACAAGTCAGAGACATAAAATCTCCATTGCATGCATGACTAGAGGGTACGCAGGACCTTGACAAGGATTTAATATTTTACCTAAATGAGCTGAAACTCATGTAGGGTTGAGAACAAAAAAGGAAAGTGACCTGACTTACATTTTATGTAGGGAGGCAAGTGTGCAGGGCAGACCAGTTAGAAGTCCAGGCAAAGGATGATGGTAACCTTGGCTAGTTAGTAGCACTGGAGAAAGTAAGACGTTGTCAGATTTAGGATATATTTATAAGGTAAAACCAATAGAATCTGCAGCGAATTGGAAATGAGTTGGGAGATGGGAGGGAGTCAAAGATGACTTCAAGATTTTTTTACCTAAGCAACTAACAGAAAGGAGCACTGATAAATGAGGTAGAAGAACAGAGAAAGAAGTAGGTAGGGGTTGGGGGTGGAAATGAAGAGTTGGCATTGGGAAATGTAAAATTTGGCGTTCATATTGGATATTCAATTGGAGATGTCCAGTGGGAAACTGGGTGAAGCCTCGCATTTAAGAGACAGGTCAGGCTGGATTTATAAAATTTGAAATTATCAATGGAAAGATGGTATTTCTAGTCGTGGAACTGTGTAAGATAACTTTAAGAGGGAGTGCAATTAGAGAAGACTTCCCAGAACTGAGTCCTGAGGCATTAAACTGAGTCCTCAGGCATTCCAGCACCTAGAGAGCAGGACTATAAAGAAGAACCTTATAAAACAAAAGACAGTGAGAAGGTACACTCACTGAGATAGGAAGGAGAACCCAGAGAAGTAGTGAACTGCGGGCTAACTGTTTCAAAAAGAAATAAGTCATCAACTGTGTCAAATAATGAAGACTGAGATATGACCAATGGACAAGGCTGCATGGAGGTTGTCAGGGAATTTAGCAAGAGCTGTTTTAGAAGAATTGTGGAGATGAAAACCTGATTGGAAGTTTTCAGGGAAGAATGAGAGAAGAGGGAGTGGCAGTTATAAATATAGGAAATTCTTTGTAGAAGATTTATTATTGTTATTATTATTATTATTATTCAAAGGAGTTCTGAGAAATTAGAACTAGAGGGCCACACAGTGAAGGGAGGTGCTTGATGATTTTGGACATCCCAGTAGAGACGGTACAGGAAACAGTGAAGAAGAGCTAGAACTGTGTCCCTGAGTTGATGAGAGAAGGGATCCACTGACACCATGGAGGGTTTGGTGCCAGGTAGGGGTCCAAACGGTTAATTCACTGTAACTAGGGGGCAGGTTGAGCATGACTGTGTGGATATAGTTGATAGAAGCTGTGAAAGTTCTCTTCTGCTAACTCCTGTTTTCTCAATGAAATGAGGAGGAAGGTCGTTAGGTGGAAGAGAAGAGGATGGATAAAGTACTGGGAGGCTGAGAGGAGAAAAGAGTTGAACAGTAACTGCCAAAGAGAATAATGATCTAGAGAAATGAAGCAGGACTGCTCACACCTTGCACACTGCCTGGCACAGAGTCAGGGTCAGTAAATCTCCCCTGGGTGAAAGATGGCCCAGGAACCTAAGGACAGAGCCAGATTAAGGATTCAAGTCCCTATAGAATGCACAGCTAAGCCCATCAGATTTGGATCCATATTCAGCCATGCATATTTGGCCATTTTCCTGAAGTTCCATTGAAGGAAACTATAAAAATTGTGATTTAAGCACTTTTTTCTGGCAACCCAAAAGAGGTCTCCAATCTTTGCCAAATGATAGAATTACAGACTCTCTCCTTGGAAAGCTCTTTTCCCAAATAGAAATTTTTATTGCCACATTTCATCTCTCAGTATAGTACTGTTCTCTTTATTGGTACCTTTATATCCCTTATAGGTTTTTAAACATGTTTCCCAGCATTCATCATTTTTACAGTGCCTCTTTCCATTTTTCCACAGAAAAACTTTTGTTACATTTCCCTTAGGAATGTCTCATTAATTTCATATGTTTACAAACGTTTACTATCCCATAAAGGCACTTTCCTCTACACTCAGAGAAGTTATCTAGTCAGAGAAATAAAATATGTGAACAAAAGGCTTAGCATTCTTTTCAATGTATTTACCTACATTAGCAAGGTCTCCTGGGTCTTTGGCTTCCTTCTAAATGATTCACCTGCTTGTGAAGAATTTTGATCGTTTTTTGGTAATGGTCTTTGGTTTTCAGTCAGAAGATGTCACTGATTGAAATATATATATTTCAGGCCATTTCGACTGAGACCAATTTTTCTGTAAAGACTGCTACCTTCAGAATTAATCCAAATATAGGGTTTAATTCTTTAGGAAGATTTATGAAGGCAGCAGCCGGGAGCTATACTACTTTTTTAGATAGATATAAGTAGATAATTTTTATTTTACTTTTGAAATATATCAGAAAAACAGAAACATACAAGAATATTAAAACAGACACTGTTGCTTTTTTTACCCACGCGTTGTTTCTGAAGCATATCTTTTAGTAGTTCTTTCAGCAATACTCTATAAGCAATAAACTTAGTTTTTCTTCCTGAAAATACCTGTATTTTACCCTTACCCTTGAATGATAATTTAGTGAGCTTTAGAATTATAGTGTGACTTTTATTTTTGTTCAGTACATGGCTGTCACTCCATTGTCATCTCGTCTCTGTGTGGCTGTTAAGAAGTCTAAGCCTAAATGTTCCTTTTTAGATAAACTGTCTCTCATCTCTGTTTTCTTTTAAGATCTTCTCTTTCTTATCAGTGTTTCACATTTCCACCCTGATACATCAAGGTGTGAAAATGACTTTATTTATCCTTTTTCTAGACTTACTGTACTTCTTGCCTCTGAAAACTTATGCTGTCAAGTATGGAAATTCACAGTCATTATTTTTTTTAATGTTCACTTTTTTTTTTAAATTACATTTTCTTCATTCCCTTTCCTTTTTCTGTTAGGTATAGTTTTGTCATCTTATTTTTTTTTTTTCTGTATGCTTCTTGTGTCTATTTCATAGTTTCAATTTCTTTACCTCTATATTAATTCTCCTCGGATCTTCTAATTTGCTGATTCTTTCTTTATCTGTATCTAACCTGTTTTTTTGTTGTTGTTGTTCATTGAGTTTTTAATATAAATACTTTTTTTTTACAACTTCTTACAAAAGATTTTATTTTATTTTTTATAAAGAGGGGAAGAGAGAGAGAAAGAGAGGAAGAGAAACATCGATGTGGGAGAGAAACATCGATCAGTTGCTTCCCACATACCCTCAACTGGGGACCAGGCCTACAACCCAGGCATGTGCCCTGACCAGAAACTGAACCAGTGACCTTCCAGGTTGCAGGCCAGTGCTCAGCGCACTAAGCTACAGCAGCCAGGGCTACGACTTCTATAAATCCTATTTTTATTGTGCTTTTCTTTTCTTATACTTCTGATTCCTTATTTTATGCCCTTAATCATTTAAATTCACTTATTCAAAAGTCTCTAGGCAAGTGTTCCATTATCTGAAATATTTGAGCCTCCAATTCTCCTATTAGCTGGGGTCTTCTTATTTCCACTCATGTTGGATTTTTTTATCACCTGTGTTTCTTAACTTTTTACTGTGAGTTCATCTTTTATTAGACTTGCTTTTCTGTGAGAATTTCCTGTAGCCTTGAATGTGAGAGCATACCTCTGAGAGATGTTTAAGGGAGTAGGAGGTAATTTCCTTTTCATTTGCCTTTGGAGGTGCACCATAGGCATCACCGACTCTGGCTTTGGGATTTCTGGACCATAGCTATTGCATCCGTTTGAACCACTGGTTAGCCAGGAGCTCGGGCCAGGAGTTTCCACTTCCTGGAGTGCTTTTATTCACTCAGAGCCTAAGCATAGCTACGCGAGCTCCCTAAGATCTCCCTGGTCTACTGGGCAAAATGTTTCCAGTCTTAACTTTCCCTGGTTCCTTTAAGAGTCTGGGCTTTATGCAGACACCTTGGTCCCTTGTGCCAGCCCACGTAATCTTGTTTCCGTCCCTGCATGGCTATTAAAATCCAAACCAAGGCAATACCTGATCAACTTTCATCTGCTCCCAACACTGGCTGCATGCAGTACCAGCACAGAAGCTTGCAGTTTTTAGTTTTAATTCTTTCTTCATTTTTTGTCACCCTGATAATTCTCATTCTTCCTTGAAAATTAAAGCAGACATAAAAGAAGTTCCACAAATTTTTATTTCACATCTACTCCCCTACCAGCAGCTGCCCTCCACCTTTCCTCTCATTATTATTGATGAACCATCTATGCCCGTAAGGTCAATCCCTTCACTGGAACACTAGCTCTCATTCCCTCTCACCTATTCAGGGACAGCACTCCAGCAATACTTCTCTCTCTCCTGCGCTAATTCGCCTCACTTTCCTAGACTACTCCTATCAGCCTAAATATGCTCGTAACTTCTGCCTTAAGAAAATCCTCTGTACCTCTTCCCATCCAGCTAGTGCCCCACTTCTCTATTTTCTGGACGGAAAAATTCTCAAAGTTTCTGCCTCCAAATCCTCCTCTCCATTTCTTTCTTAAACACATTTCAGTCCACCCTCTGTCACTTCATGTTCCCACCCGTTCAGTTCACACTTCTTTTTTTATGTTCTGTCTCCTTGCTGGTCTCTTGGCCTTCGGGTGGCTTCCTTTATTCTATCCACTGCAGCCAGATTTGCGTTAACAGCATGCTGACTCCTTGAACTAACATATAAGAACCTATTCTGCACCAGACACTGCTCTCAAGAAGGCTTATGATCAAGCAAAAGAGCATACCGGGACACGTATAAAGGCTATACATGCTTCTACAAAACTGTACAGAGGGCCAGAGGGCACAAGGGAAAAATGCAAATTCTACCAGCAAATAGGGCAGCAATCGTGGAAATCGCTCAGCAGTCACCCACGGCCCCTCATCACTTACAGGATGAAGATCTTCTGCACCATGGCCTTAGTCACCTTTTCTATATGCTACATCCTAGCCACATGGCTGTTCACACACACACTCTGAGCCTTCCCTTCTCCACGCCTTTGCTCATGCTGGTCCTTCTGTCTGGAATGCCATTGCCCCACCTGACATGTTTAAATCCTACTCATTATATAAAACATTTATCACAGAGTTCTTCACATTACAGATGTGAAATAGTGTCAACTGTTTGGAACAATGAAAGCAGCCAGTGCTTGTATTTTTCTGACATGGCACTCCTCGGCCAAGGCTGTTACACTCTTGGTACAACTCTGGCCAACTTTCTTAGCCTCAGGAATGGTTTTTCTCTACTAAAGATGGGGTCTTGTCATCTCCCAGGGCTTAGGGATAAGAAAACTACTACACGAACCTTTAAATGTTAGTTCCTTGGCACTGAGAAAGAGATGGAAAATTGTCTTGGCCAGGGAAGTGGTAAATTATCTATTCCACTCCTTTCATTAACATTAACTGAATTGCCAGGGGCAGAGAACACACCCTTGTTCCTTCTCACCCTAAAGGTCTCGGCTACAATGTCACTTAATCAAGACGGTCTGTCTCGGCCACTCCAGCCAAAGTAGGTGGTGCCCTGGGTTATTCTTCAGCACATTTCCTGTTATTTCCTTTACAGTACTAATCAGGGAGCAAAATGATTTAATTAATTATTTGTCCAAAGGCCTCTTATCTATGTCCTGCCCCTCTCAGCACACCCACTATGTCCTGCCCCTCCCAACACCCACTCCCTGAAGTCAGAGCCCATCTGTTTTTTCTCTTATCCAGTGTCCCTAAATTTTTTAAATCCTGTTTCTTTTTTTTAACATTTAAATTTTTCAAATTGAGTTTTAGAGAAAGAGAAGGAAAGAGAAAAACACCTACGATTTGTTGTTCTACTCATTTATGCATTCATTGGTTGTTTCTTCAATGTGCCCTGGCCAGGGATCAAACCCGCAACTTTGGTGTATTGGGACGATATTCTCATCAACTGAACTACCCTGCCAAGGCTATAAATCTTGCTTCCTAAAGTATGGGCCATGAATTTGAAAACTCTTTTCCCCCTATTTAAAGTTTCTCAAATAAACGATTTTCTTAGTTTGTTCCTTTCCATGCTGTTTGCTTGTTTACAGAGGGGAAGTGAAATGTGTTTTAACTTTTTTAGCCTACAGAAACCATTAATATAAACTCACAGAAATGGTAAGTTTTAATACCTGAAACCCTGTGAATAATTGCTGAGTGGAGCTAGCCTCACAGGCAATTTTCTACTTTCCCCAAGAAATAAAACCCCAAAAATGTGTTACATGGCAGCTTATTTCCTTTCTGAGACAAAAATAGAAGCAACCTATGAATTAACATCAACCAGCTCCCTGCATCATGGATTGTCCTCAAGATTAGCTTCAGTGTGCTTGGAGATGCACCAAATGTTAGGTCTGACACCTACACACATTGGGGAAAAAAGCGTGCACGGACACAAACTATAATTTACAGCATCAGCAGCAACCTCTGTACTTAAAAAAAAGAAAAAAAAAGTGCATTTAAACATGCTGGAGGGCAGTCACATTAATAGCACTAGGAATCAGCTGCACACTAATTCGGGAAATTTTCCTCATTTTCCTGTTGACCTTGGCCCAGTAAAATGAATGGGTTCCACAGGGATGCTCTCTGGCCTCAGTCTTGCCATTCTGAGGCAAATTCGGTGGTCAGCTCATGGTCTAGTTCTTCTTATTAGTCAGAGTCCACAAGAACAAGGATGGTTTTCCAGAACTAAATACTTTTTGCAGACAGAAAGCCATAACCACTTCCCCTGATGGTCAGAGTGGAGGCAGGGACCTCTAGCATCCTCATAGAAACTACAGAAAGAGCTCGGGAAGGCCTATGCATCAACTATTGGAAGGCCCTTCAACAGGTTGGGCTTCAAGAAGGCCCCTCTGGTGCCAGAGAGTTTCTCAGAAGTACTGAAAATAGAAAGTCATTCATTAACAATACCATTTTTTATGGCACTGATCCCTTCAGAAGTACCCACTAGACACATCCAGCACACCAGCAACTATTTTGACCCTTTACAAGAGCCAGGGCCAAGATTACCAAGGACCCTTTCTCTGTTACAATACCCTGTGGCCTTGAAGATGGCTGCACAACTCCTCTAATGAATCCAAATCATTCTTTAGCTGTGGATAGACTCATTGGTTTAGGATCCATATCTTATAGGTGGCCAAGAAAAGATCAGTATTGTATTATTTTTAATAATTTACTAATCTACAGGGTGCTTACTGTGTGCAGGGAACTGTACTAAGTCCCATATAAGCATTTTCGCATTTAATGTCCACAACAATCTATAGGGTAGGTAATAATACTATCATTCCCATCTCAGATGAAAAACCTGAACTTTAGCAAGCTTAAATAAATTGCCTAAATTTCACGTAAGTGGACTCAATGCTAAGTCGGCTTGTTGCCCAAGCCAAACCCTTAGCTGTGATACTAACTACTGGTGGACGGACACTCTGCGACATGTTGCAACTAGACTAAAGTTGCAACCAGGAGGAGAATAGGTACTGGAATTGACCTGAAGAGACCAAAGTAGAAACTGCTTCTGAAGAGCAGAACTTCGTTCTTCAAAGTGGCCCAGGACCAACAGCATCACAGTCCCAGTGCAGAAACTCAGGTCCACCCCAGACCCACTGGCTCGGAGCCTGCACGTCAACAAGATCCTGGGAGAGGAATGTGTACAAGCATATAAAGACCGAGAAGCTCTCATTGATTTTGTAGATCCTCTAAGTAAGCTTTGTAGAAAAATAAGTCTGTAACCACCATGGCAGAGGGAAAATGTGAGCAAAATAAGTCTAACTATCATGGTGGATGGAAAATGTGAGCTTGTGGAAGACGGGGATAGTGACTTACTCATTTTTTAACCACCCTTGCCTGTAGGAAAGTAAGCATAGGACGCATTTCCTGAGCAAACGGGTGGATAAAATGAGAGGTGAAGGCACTTTGTGGCCGACACTGCTCTGAGCCACACGGATTTCTCTTTATTCATTCCTCCCGACTTCCTACTCACTGCAACTCATGACAAGGATATTAGGTTTAGGTCTGAGTCCTCGCCCTACCTCTTCCAATATTGGGCAGGTTGCCACTGCTTTGTGCCTAAGTTTTTCCAATTGGAAGTAAAGTATAACAAAAACAAGATACGATCATTCTGTGCAGGGTTTTGAAGACCTGGCCACGTTGGCACAATGTGGTTTGATCTGAAAAGACATTCCCAGTCCAGAACCTGTATAGTCTACCACGGCCATCGTAAACCACTGCAGGCCTGCACTGCTGAGCGACTACCCACTCTGGCCACTCCTGCTTCCTTCCTATCCCTTCAACAGGTGTTTATTCCAAAAACAACTCCCAGATAAACATGTGGCATGCTAAACTCCATCTCAGGGTCTGCTTTACTGGGAACCCAAGCCACGCCACCCATTAAAGGAAAGCCAGTTATCATCTAAGCAACCCACGTGGTTTTCTGGGAACTTACCGAGCAGCTGCTGTGTTAGGAAACATCAGAACCTAATGCTCTCAGGTATCTGATTACGTGGCTGGGAATGGTATACTACAATTTTGTTATCCTGAAGCATTGTGGTAAGTTTATACAGATTCTCCCATATTATGATACTAGAGTAACTAATACCTTGCTGTAGTAGTATGTACTTTTCGTTTTTGCTCTTTGGGGGTTTTTGGTTATTGTTATGTTTTATCACCAATAGGTGAAACCAAGGCATGAAATTTGCTTAAGACTGGAAGAGGCGGAGCCAGAACTGAAGCGTAGGCCTCCTAATTATCCTGCGTCAAGTGACACGCTACTGGGTAAGGGGTGGTAACTGGTATGAACGAGGCTTTCTTAGCCTCCCATGTGGAAGAGATGTCAAAAAAGCTTGCCCTGACCAGTGTGGCTCAGTTGGTTGGGTAATGGCTCTCAAAGTGAATGGTCACTGGTTTGATTCCTGGTCAGGGTACATACCTGGGTTGCAAGTTCAGTCCCAGGTTGGGGCACATGCGAGAGGCAATCGATCGATGTTTCTCTCGCACATTGATGTTTTTCTCCCTCTCTTTCTCCCTCCCTTCCCAACTCTCTAAACAAAAATAAAATAAAATCTTAAAAAAAAAAGTTTACTGACAATGAATTATAAAAAGATCCACCCTTGTGTTATTTAATTTTTTTCATAAGCCCTATTCTCCACGCAAAGAAGGGGTCACTGGAACAATTCGGTGGGGTTAACCTTGGTCATGAGATTGGTTGCCTGGCGACAATGCATGGGACAAAATATTTAGTCTACATCAATGACCCCGAATCTCAAAGCCTCAGGTGCCAAGGTGAGCTCCTTGAGGGAAAGCACCAGGCCCTTCGCCCAGGTATTTCCCACATGTGGCCAGGGCAGAGCAGGGGGTTGGTGCCCAATGAATGTCTATTCAGTGATCCAGTGGATAGGTCGTGAATCTGTGGTGTATACCCCTTGTATTAGAGCCTACTAAATGATGATTCCAAAGAGGCAAAGGAATTGTCTTTTGCTACAGACTTAAAATTCTCTCTGCACAGACCCTGAGAGGCTCAGCCCATCTGGCCCCACAAGGCCCATGACATTCCAGCCCATGTCACCCTACCTCCTTCTCAGTGCTCTTCTGACCATTACAGATTGCGCCACATGGTTCAGGACTGGATTACAGGGTCTTTTCCTGCATCGGTCAGCATGAAAGTCTTGTGCCTGGGGTAGGGAAAAACCCCAGGAATTCAATTGGCTTGTGGTGGGTGGTAGAGCTCTCGTCCGCCCGCTGCCTCCTGCCAGAAAGGTGGGAGCAGCTGGGTGTTGCCCTCCAGGATCTCGGCCAGCTTTCCTTGGCCAGAGCAAGGCCTATTGTTGGAGCTGCCAGGCTGCTCATGGGCAGGAGCCCGCGAGGGAGCTCCCAAGGCTCGGTGAGACGCCAGCGGCTCCTGGAGTCAATGCCTCATGGCTCGGACCCCAGGGCTGCTTTTTCACTTCCATCATTTTTACCTGAACCTTCATTATGCAAATTAGGCATTTTCTGGTCTAGTCTTGTGAGTAAATAGACTGTTTATAAAAGGAAGGGAAAGAAATGTTGGCTCAGAGCTGATGCATTAGAGCTGGAAAGGTGTCTCTTTAGCTCCTGCAGAACAGCTGGATGTCAGGTTAGGACGGAGGGAAGCCTATTTGAGGGCCAGAACCGCCAAAGGGGAAGACAGTCACCTTGGGTCCAGGGAGGTGGACAGCAGAGCTGGGCAGTAAAAGTGTCCCCTCCACCAGAGTCTGAAACAGGAAAGCAAACTTGCTGGACAAAACCCTCCTTCTTTCTTCACTCTTTTTACAGGAGTCTTAGGCCCGCAAACAATACGGAGGGTAGGTCAGGTGCTGTAGCTGAAAGGAGGTCAGGACAACGAGGACTTCTTCCCCCTGGACCGGCACTGACAGCAGGGCCTCACTTGCTACCTTCCTCTTGCTCCTCCTCTCCCCTCCCCATCGAGGCTCACATTAATGTCCCCAAGCCCTCAGGCCACCACTCTGGAGACAATTTATAGACAAGACTCTACTATCTCTGGAGCAGAGAAGGTTCCAGGCAAAGTTAATGACTAGGCCCCGGTGCCGTGGCCAGGGAGCGCCTGAGTCCACCAGGGGACCCTGCAGCCACCGCGGCCATCAGGATCAGAGAGCAGCCCTTTCAGACGCAGCGACGGCTGTTCTGCCATCCTGGATTAAAAGTGTCTTTGAAACTTCAAACTCATTTCTTGAGATAAGAATGACATTTGGTAAGGCAGTGGAGAAATGGAAACAAGAAGCCGGAGCCTCTCCACCCACTGGCCCACAGGGCATCTGCTAAAGCACAGTGTCCTACAGAGGGCGGGCAAGAGCCGAGCCATTGGGAAAATTGCTCTGCTCCTCTCTCCGTTTAGCCTTGTTCCCTCTTCCCCTCTGCTCCAAGCCTCCGGCCCTGTCCGGGCCCAGAGGAGGCCATAGGACATTTGACCATCACCCTGGCCGTGGGAGTGCTGGCCTGGTAATGGAGCAGCTGGAAGGTCAGCTGGACACAAGCAGGCGGGAGTCTCAGTGAGCACCATGGGCAGCACCTGGAGGCCAGCTTCTCCCGCCCAAGCCCCCTTCTGGATTGCTGCACACCCCTCCTATCTGGTGGGCCAGCCTCCACTCCCACCCTTCTCCCATCCGGCCTCCACTCTGCAGCCAGAAGGAACATTTCCCGGTGCAAATCCAATCACAAGGTTTCAGGCATCTACTGGGGGTCTCGGAACATAGCCCCCACGAGTAAGAGGGGACTACTGTATTACATGAGCCTGGGTCTCCAACTTCACATGAAGGTCAAACCTTTTATAATTTGCTTCTTGGCATTGATGACTTCAAAGAGAATCACCTTCTGTCATAGGCTGTGAATGGTGTTACAGTTCACGAAACTGCTACTATCTTTTCCTGATGCTTTTATTATAATAAATACACTCATTATCAGAAGGGAAACCCAGTGAGTTTTAGGGAATAGGAGTCTCCCCTGCCCTGGAGAGAGAGGTGATCAGAGTGCTGGGCAAAGGGAGAAACTGTGACCCTTCCTTGCCTGGCTGAGGTGCAAGATTAGCTCGGTCCCCTCTGGGGACATGCCTTTTTCTCCCCCTGCATTCCCGGTTTCCAGGCTTCCTAATTTGGAAGTCGACACAGAGCAGACACTGAGAGCAAGTATCTTCTGTGAACTCCCTGAGAGGCAGTGGCCTTGGTTACATAACAGGCACCTCAGTTAACCCCTCCAAAAGCCTCCCAAGGCTCATTAGCTGAGTGAGAGATGAGGCTGTGGGCCCAGCGGCCCCCATTCACTGAAGCTGTGACAGCACACAGGCTTTGTGTAGTGTGGACATTCCTGTTAGTCCTGCCCTCTGCCCGCTCTTTCCACCTTCCCTCCCCTCTCGCAGCGGCTGTGCCTAGACTCTCACTTCAGGACAGTCCTGGAAGGGAGGACTTGATTTCCTTTACATCAGCTCTGATTTGCAACCCACTGCTGGGCTCATCGAAGGCAGACAAGCGGCGATTGTGCAGAGACAGAGAGAATGAGCAGAAGAGAGACAGAGGGAAGTGGAGGAGAGTGAAAGAAGAAAACCTTTGTAGCTCATTATTTTTTAGCTCTTTCTGGGGTCTCTTACAGTGGAGTCCAGACAGGAAAGAGACCACAGAGGGCTGACAGATGATGTGTCCAGCTCCTGCTCGGTGGTCTGACCTCATCAGTCAGGTGTCTTCACCAGTCATGACAGGTGGACAGTGAGGTCACTGGTCACAGCAAATATTATTCAAGATTTATTTTGTATTTATTTATAAATATTGTTTTATTCCTAAAGGAAGTTTTATTAAATGAGAATATAAATCACCCATGGTGCCTTGAACACAACCGATTTTACTCTTGCTTAGTCTTTCTAACTGGCTTTATTTTAAGTGTTTTATTTTGGGATTGGACCGAGGGCAGCAAATTCCTATCCAAACCAACACAGATCCTAGTGGTCAGTATGTGCATGTGTCTTGTAATTTTCTGCCTCTTCCAGCTTGAGAGCTCCTTGAGGGACATGACTTCCACTTTGGTATCTCAGTGTTTAGCCCAGCGCCTGATAATTAGTAGGTGCCCACAAAACATTTGTTAAATAAGCAAACAAATCACACCAATACCAAGACCTTGCCAGAAATGTACATTTAGGTCAAGAGGAAGGCAACTTATTATTATTTTAATTGAATAACTAAAAATTCTCATGAAAATAGAAAGCACGGCTAGTGTGGCGCATCAGAATGTCACCCAGAGGCACCGCGGTCAAAGCGGGAAGGAGACGTGGTGCACTGAATCCTGTGGGAGGAAGACAGAAATGGGAGAGTGAAAATTGCCAGCTGCACTCAAGAAAGCAGGACAAGGAGAGGAGAAAATGATGGGCTGTGGCAGGTGGCTGAGAGCTGGATCTGCGAATGAGCAGGTTGTGCGAGGGGTTTCCCGGGGCTGGTGCCCATCGCCCACTGTGGGGGATAAGTGTGGAGGCTTGCAGGAAATTCATTGGGCCGAATAGTAACTGCTGCCCGCAGGTCTGAAACTGCTTAATATCCTTAAGGTAGAAAGTCTGCTTTTGAGGGTATAGTCATAGATACAAGAGAGGAAATTATTCTCTGGGTAGAAGTAGCTGTGATCCTGTGACCATAGCTTTATTACTTACACATCCCATACAAGGAGATCTTTCATCAAAGGCAATGGAATTTCTGTTCCTTTGTGCAGATTGAATTAAACTATGCTTTTTAAATTATCATTTATATTGCCTGTTTTCCAATACATTTTCACATTTATACACACACTCTGTTTAATTTACACTTGGCATCTAAATGCCTTGATTGATCCTCGTAAGAAAATTCTAGAAAAGTCTCTATTTACCACCAAATTATGCGCAGAATAACTATTTCTTTACTGACGAGATGACCTTCTTTTATGGCAGACATGACCCTCCTCCATAATGCAAGGACAGCTTGGATAGCCCTGGAGTGATTTCTGGGCAAGGCTCTGAGCTATCACATGGCCTGGATTGGCCTGCAAGGTAGCGCCATCCATCTTCTGGTAGGACAAACGGAGTTAATGTTCAGCTCCCCGTTTTGAGCTTCTCTATTAGATCTTGAGTGGGTCTGGACTGGGGAGTTTGGGGATTCTGTAAGCATTGGTTTAAAAAAATTAATTACACGTTATCATGATATAAAGATTTTTTCAGAGGTCTGGCTACTCTGTGTGGGAAGACATACAGGGACTGACTCTCACATGATGGAGAAAGTGGATGTGAGTTTTCAGGTTGTAAATGAGTTAGGTATTGACACTGGAGAAGTCATAAATATCTGAATAAGTAATAAAGTGGTATCCTGGAAGTACTTCCAACAAATCAACTTTGCTTGGATCTCATCCATCTCCTAGAACCCTCCTATCCAATCAGCCTAATCTTATGAAATAATCTTTCTTAATTTCTTTTCATGTCCTTTGTTTTCTTGGTCCCCTGCCCCTATTTAGTTCAAGTCCTCATCACATCAAGCCTGGATTATTACGACACCCTCCTCATCAGTCATCTGTCTCCTGTTTCTCCCTGCCTCTGATTGAGTGTCCACACTGCCACCAGGCTCAGGGCTGGATTTTTCCTAACATGCCACTTTCTACATGCTCTGTCTCGGTTCAGAAACCTCTGACTCTTTCCCATCACCATCTGAGTGAAGTCTAGATCCACAGTCTCGAAATTCATGTCTTTCAGGTTCCAGCCCACCTGTTCAACCTTCTCTCCCCCCATTGCTCAAAGCACCAGCCAGGTGGAGGTGCTCAGTGTGTCTCCCCTGGGCCTCTGTTCATTGGTCCCCATGACCACCTCCACCTGGCTCATCCCAAGAAGGCCTTCTCTCTCCTTTCTGCTTCTTTACAACCAAAGTTTCTATTAGGGATCCACTTGGTAAAGTTCCCTCCAATATCTCCAGCCCATCCTGGCTGAATTAAGTTGCATTCTTATATTACAAATTCTATTTCGATAGAAGTTTCCTGGCAATGCAGGGTAACAACTCAAAGATGAAAAATAACAATTAAGGGAATTTCAGGTACCAAGACCTGTGGGACAGGAGCTACTTTGGGGTCAGAGGATCACATTCTCTGCCGGCTCTGTGTCCACACTGCCTCCATCTCAGAAAGGTGGCAAATCTTCTTGTGCCAGCTCTTGCAATTAACCCATGGCCGTGAGGCCCACCCTTGCCTCATTCAGTAAGGTTTGCGTCCACACTTGCTCTCTCCTCTATTATGTTCCATTGGATAATTTCAAAACTGTATATTATTCCCTACTTGTCTTGAGGCAAAGAAGAATGAGATGTGAGCAGATCAAAGGCGAGGTGTTTTTTTTAAATTCTCTTCTGATGTATTAATGAAAGGCCACTCTAGGTATTTCCACTAGGGCATCAGTTCCCAGGTTGTAGGGACATTCACATCTGTACTCACCCAGAACCACTGCTAAGGCTGAAGGAACAGCGGGAGGAGGTGGTATAGCCAGTCCACAAACCAGGGCCATCAGGCAGGGGCTGCTTAGGGGGAACGGGGGCCATGAAGCACTTCATGTAATGGTGTGCGATGGCTCCCAGCCTGTGCGTGAAGCATTCAGGGGACCGCACTGAAATCACAGAAGCACCAGGGGGGATTTCAAATTTTCCAGGGACACCACACAGCCAACTACTTTGAAGTTATCACTGCTCAATAAGCCAAAGTGTTAGGTGCTTGGTGTTTTCTCAGGACACCCAAAAATTCTGAGACACTAAGAGTACTTTAAACTGAGAGAGTTTGTGGAAGTCCGATACAGAGGGTTTCAAAGAAAAATATGATGGTCACCTAGGTGTCTATAATACAGCATGAGAGACAAAGCATTTAAATATTGTTTGAGTGAGGTGAGAGGCAGGAACAAGATGGTGACCATAGAAGGCCCCTGAGCTTCCCTCCTCCCACAGATACACCAAAGGTACAGTACATACAGAGCAGTTCAAATCCAGAAACTAGCGTAATGACTCCTACTCATCAGGCAAGTGAGAAAACACCCACATTGAAATGGGTAGAAAAGGCCAAATCGCCCTCTCTTCATATACCCCAAACTTGGCACACTGCCATCCAATCAGGAGGGAACCCTCAACTCCCAGCTTCTACCTGAGGGGCAAAGGGTTTGGACGCCACATCTAGTACTACAACTTTTAAGTCTCCCGTGCAACAGATGGACCCCCAAATCACCTATCTCTGAAAACCAATGGAGGTTATGTCCATAAGACCCACAGGGTTGTAGAAAACAGAGAAACAATTCTTAACCAGCACGTGAGCACTCACTGAAGTTATCTGCGCAGGGCTGAACACGGAGGGAGCAGGTAAAAACTCCCATCTCCCAGTCTTTCTTTGCAAGCAGATTGGCTGCGCACCTACCCCCTGCTACCTGAGGACCCAGCTTCTAATTTTCACACCTCTAGGCCTCGCCACAGTCCTCCGTGGAACTCAGGGGAGCCAGTGGGCACCTCCACCGCCTGCTCCTTCTGGCTCAGAGGCAACTGTGCACGTAAAAACAACTAGAAAACTGCGAGTTTAAAACCAGGTTGCCAACGTCTCTCTGGAAGGAGCTTGAATATAGGCCTGGTGGCAGCCACTCAAGGGTTAGTGCATTGTATAGTTAAAATTTGCTAAGAGAACAGGACTTGTGTTCTCACCAAAAAGAAAATTTAAAACAAAGGAAATATGTGAGGTGATAGTTTTGTTAATTAACTTGATATTGGGGATCTTTTCACAATGAATACATATATCAATTCATCAGATTGTGTATTTTAAATATATTATAATTTTATTAGTCGAGGATACCTCAATAAAGATGAAAATAAAATAAATAAAATAAAAATCAATACTATTTAAACCCAGCGAGACTTCATCCTTAATTACATTTTCTCCCGCCTTCTGTCCACCCTTCCCAGAAGTAATTCTTGGCCCAAATTTTTGCTTTTGCAATTTCCTGGCTTTTCTTTATAGTTTTTTTTGTTTTTTGTTTGTAGATGATTATGGTCTTAAAGCATATATGTATATTGTTTAGATAAGCATGTCAACCTTCACATCTTCCACCAGATGCTAACTGATCTCCTGGCTGATTGAGCTACCTCTTGACTTATTCTTTGTCCATTCCACATACTTCCTTAGTCTCTGATCGAGTTAGGTCACTGCCCAACAACTTTCATGGACCCCCTAATCACCACTGAATCAATTTCCCTCACAACCTTCATATTCTGAGCTTCGCCAAGTCTCTTCATTTCTCTGAGCCTTGGTTCTTAATCTGTAAAATGGGAATTAAAACACCCACCTTGCATGATTAGTTTTGAGGATCAGATGAAACAATTATGTAAAGTGCATACCATGGGGTCTGACACACAGTAAGGGTGCAATACCTTGGAGCTGATCTTATTTTTATTATCCTTTCCTGAGCCATTCTTTTTAAAATGATTATTATTAGTCCTCTCTGAACCATTCTCCGAACCACGGAACAGGGTCTTGCAAGTAGCGAGTGCTCCAGAAATGTTTGCTGAATAGGAAATAAACCAGCCTCGGTCAACTCATACACAAGTTGATAATGCTTGGGCTGGGGACTCCTATTAATATCAACCGAAGGGAAGCTAATGTTGCCTACTCTGAAAAGAGGGAGGAGGACACTGACAGCCTCTCTTGCTAAGGAGAGTAAATGTGTTATGTGATCTTTAAAACATTTTCAGTAGCAACGTGTGGGTGTGGGTGTGGGTGTGGGCTTGGGATGGGCTGCTTCTGCAGCTGGCTTTTGTCAAGCATTAGTTGGCTGCCCTAAAATGAGAGCGGGGTTAGCTGGGGCCCCAGCTGGAGGGAAGGAGCCCATTCCTCTGATGTGCTCCGTGGCCCCTGGGCCTGGAATCCATTCCTTGCTCAGTTGCCAAAGAACTCTTTCAGATCCTGTAGAGTTGGCAGGAGTCCCTAGCGCGCCATGTCTCTGTGTATGAACTACTTGTCACTTACCTCTTTCTCTGGGCTTTTTCAAAGAGGATGAAGTTAATGGCTGTAAATGACTGAGGCCCTCTTGTTATGGTTTTATTTATGCATAATCTGACAGGCTGTCTTCTTACTGAGAAATGGCAAGTTCCTTATCTTTTGAGAAAGATTGTTTTCATTAACCTGAGAAGTGGTAGAATGTACTTTGCTGGAGGAAGGCGACATGTAACCTGTCTCGGCAAAAACACAGCCTAAGAGACCTGTGGTCCCCACCGAACCACTGCATCTTTAATTTGGTGTGTTTCACCAGTAGCTCCTCACCTTGGCTTCTCCAGTACCACGGTCTGGTCTTCAGGCTTGCAAAGAAAAGTCACTATTTGTTCTGTAAGGAGTGACATGTTTTTAAAAACTATGCACATAGGGGAAAACAGAAAAATGTGCACTCATATTCGATACAGTTATTTCAACTACACACATATATGAATGTATTTCCATACATCATAATAAAAGTGTCCTATGATAAGAAATGCGTATTAACTTCTCAAAAAATGATTCAAGTTTATCTCTCTTGGGTAGCACAGGGTGACTTATCAAATGTCAATGATTAGGCTAACATTTACTTTAACAGAGAGATAATTACAAGGGTTGAAAAACCTATTGAACCTGTTCGGTTGTCCACACATCAGCTGGGTTTCATCCAGATCAGTTTGTAATCTAAAACAGCAAAATCTTTACTTTAAGATGCTACCAAGGCCATAACCTTGTTTTTGTTGTTGTTCTTAAAAAGATTCCATGGCCTGAGTAAACCACCCCCCTCCCACCCCAAGTTGCACATTGTCTCTAAACCTCTGAATGAAGCTGTGCTGCTCAGGGAAGTGCCTACATTGCATGAAACTGCTCCAGTGGAGACTCGCTACCACCATCACTGGGCTTACCTCGGTGGTATTAGTCTTCTGTTGCTGCTATGATAAAGCAGCACAAACTTAGTAGTCTAAGGCAACACCAATTTATTCTCACATAGTCCTGAAAGTTGGAAGTCCAAAATGGGCCTCACCAGGCTATAAAGTCAAGGTGTCAGCAGGGCTGTGTTCCTTTCTAGAAGCTCTAGGGAGAATGGTGTCCTTTGCCTTTTCCAGCTTCCAGGGGCCACCTGCATTCCTCGGCTCCTGGTCCTTCTCTCTAGCTTGAAAGCCAGCAGAGTGACATCTTCTGATCTCTCTCTCTCTCGCTTCTGCTTTTGTCTTCACATCTCCTTTTCTCCCCCAGCCTCCACCATTACATCGCTTTCCCTGACTGACCCTCCTGCCTCCCTCTCACCAAGGACTCAAAGGATTACATCAGGCCCAGCCAGGTAATCCAAGATAATCTCCCCTTCTCAAGATCCTAAACTTGAGCACATCTGTCATGTGAGGCCACATATTCCTGTTTAGTTTCTGAGCACTTAGACATGTGGACATCTTTGGAAGGCCACTATTCTGCCTAGCACTGTAGATTATCCCCCAAATTCTGGGCTTAGGCCTCTCTCTAAAGAACCTCACCAACCCTGTCTATGAAATGCTGGATGTCACCTTGGACTCCCTTGCCAAAATGGCTTCAGTTCAGCTCTTCTTCATGTTCATATCTTCCAAGTCACAGCCTCACACGGTTGTACGTAATCAGAGGAGGCTGGACCCCATACCCAAAACTTAGCTGCCAGGGAGGCTTAGAAAGCAAGTCCTGACTTCTTTTTTAGGGACGAGTAGGCCCCCAAGAGGAAGTATTCAAAGTTGCCAGGTGGTCAAAAATATGACAGATATCTGCTAAAGTTAGTCAAATCTCAGGATGAGGTGTGGGTTCCGTTGCCACTACCCCACTGTGGAGGAGCATTTGCAAATTGGGACGAGAACAACAGGGACAGTGACAGAGCCCGCCGCTGTGACTCCGGAGTCGTCATAGATTCGGGAATGTAAGGCCAGTCTTAAAAGGTACGTAACTGAGGTTTCATTGTGGTGAAGGGAAGGCTTGTACACAGGAGAGAGATTGGACTGTGCGTCTCCAAAAGACACCACCTGGGCTACAGGCTGATATGGTGACAGTGTTCAGCCCCTCAGTCAGCAAGCTCCAAAGGCAACGGGTTTGCTGCCACTTGAAGTTTTGAGACAGAAACAGTATGACAAGATGTTGGGGCACAGAGAGGGCATTCACATATTAGATGTAAATTGCTCTAGATGGCTTCTAAGCTTTCATCATTTTGTTTTTACTCCATAACCCAGTTATTGGGCAGGAGAGGGATACAAAGGACCAACTTACCATTTCACATGGAAATAGTACTTTTAAGGAGAAAATGTTTGATTTTTTTAATCTTGCTCCTATATTTTATTTTCTGATTCCTGATTCGTCTTTTTTTTTTTTAATAGTAGTTAAGTAATATTTTTAAATAGCATAGCTTGTTTCCTCTCTGACTCCAAAGTCTAGATTTTCTCTCAGCCCGCTACCGTGGTGGAGGACTTGATGTGCCTTGCATGTTTTGCAGTTTCTTTATTTGAATGACAGGCCTGGAGAGGTTGACTGCCCAGTGTCAATGCCAAATGTTGACTGGATAAAAGTTAATGAGTTTATATAGGAACTAAGAGATTGCAATGTCTTCCTTCTCTGTGTATGCAATCCCCCGTCTCCTTTCTGACCTTAGAAGAGAAGCCCTGGTCAGGTGTCCCAGGCGATCGCCTCCACGCAGAGATGGCGGTGGCAGGCGTTGGGGTTGAGAGGGGAGTCTTGCTGACCTGCTTCTTTCCAGACTGCCCAAAGGGTCACACATGTACACACATCCACAAAATGTGCTTTGGAAAGTTACTTTGCAAAACTAGGTCATATGCAGGGAACGGCACAAGTTTCGAAGCTAAAAGTCAAGTTTTTGTTTTTTTTTTGGATTTAACCTGACCTTCTTTAGTTCAAATTCAAACCCCTACATTGCTTGATATGCCATAAATTTCCTGAGAGACCCTGGCACCGTTAGTGACAGGTACTTAGGCTTTCGTATCCCGTTTTGTAAAATGGGAGAAACAACCCCTGTTCATCCTCAAAGCACCAGAAGGCATAGGGTTGCAGACTGGACGCCTCCAGTTCTGAAGCTGTCACGGCTCACACGTTCAAAGACTGGTGTGTGCGTGCATATGTGCGCGTGCTCGTGTGTGCCCGCGCGCATGCGTGTTGGTGAGGATAAGAAAAGAGGGCTGGAGGCTGCAAAGAAATTCCTTTCGTGCTTTGGTGACTCTCTGCTACCAAGCTTCAGCCCAAATAAAAAGTAATTATGCCGTGTAAAAATGCCATCTATAGGCATTTATTCCACAACTCCCCCCCGACCCTTTATTCTTAGAAAGCATTCCTTCTGGGTTGTTTTTAGTCCCGAGGAAGCAGCTTGGCTGCAGGAGAATAGAGGGAATCATCATGAGCAGGTGTTGCAATTAAATAAAATTTACAACAAAAGGTACTCTGACAGATATTCACGACATGGCTAATGCTTGCAGCCTGCGCAGTGATTAGCTAGAAATGCTAAACAGCAATTCCCAGAAATGACTGTAATTAGTAATCTTTCAACACAGCTAAACCAATTCACAGCGTCTTTTCCTAGAGGTTCTCTGGAATCTATAAATAGAATATGGTGAGCAATTCCCCCACATTATGTTCAGCCTAATTCTCACACAAAGCATCCCCTTCCTTGTTTCTCTTTCTCCAAATCCCCCATTCCTTTTTCTCCCCTTCCTCCACCCATACCTCTCCAGCAGGCAATCCATCCTGTTCTAATCTTCACCTCCTTTGTGTAGGCCAGGGAGAAGGAAAAGCTGCCCCTGTTCCACAAGGCCCTTTTACGGTGACCCAAGAATGACTTGCTTTAGGATCCCCAGAATGATTCTCAGATTTGAAGAGGTTCTGTGATGTTCAGGCTACTGAGAATGGAGTTGGTAGTGCAGGTCTGGGCACTCCCTGGGTAAGGAGCTATTCTCAGGCCAGACCTGCTCAGGGAAGTAGACCATGAGCATGGGCTAGACCACTTGCATCATTTCCAGTCTATTCCTTCCTCTTCCTTCCTTCCTTCTTCCCTCCCTTCTTCCTTTCTCCCTTAGTCTGCATATTCATTCACAGATAATTGAATGCCTGCTGTGTGATAAACATTGTACTAGGTAATGGGATAAAATGATCAGGTTGCAGGAGGTTGGGCAGTATGGATAGAGAGAGTAATTTTTAATAACTTTAAGGAAACTTTTTGTAAAGGTTTGAAGTGGAAAAGAATGAAGGTGAAACCTTACATTACACAGTGTGCAAAAATGAACTCAAAATGGACCAAAGACTAAATATAAGAACTAAAAATCATAAAACTCTTAGAGGAAAACAGGAAAAGTTTCGTAACATTAAAGATTTGGCAGTGATTTCTTGGATATGACACCAAAAGCACAGGCAACAAAAGAAAAAAATAGGTAAATTGGACTACATTAAAATTAAAACTTTGCACATTAAAGGACAGTAAAAAGGCAATCAATAGAATGGGAGAAAATATTTGCAAATGATATATCTAATAAGGGGTTAATATCAAGAATATATAAAAACTCTTACACAGCAACAACGAAAAACTAAACACATCAATTTCAAAATAGGCAAAGGACACGACCTGGCTGGTGTGGCTCAGTGGACTGAGCGCCGGCCTGCGGACTGAAAGGTGGCCAGTTCAATTCCCAGTTGGAGTGCATGCCTGGGTTGCAGGACAGGTCCCCAGCTGGGGGTGTGTGAGAGGCAACCAGTCAATTTTTTCTCACACATTGATGTTTCTCTCCCTCTTTCTCCCTCCCTTCCTCTCTCTCTAAAAGTAAATAAATGAAATCTTTTCAAAAAATAAAATAAAAAATAAAACTAGGCAAAGGACTTGAATAGACATTTCTCTAAAGAGTATACTCAGGTCACCAATAAACACATGAAAAGATGGTCAGCATCACTAATCATTAGAAAAATGCAAGTCAAAACCACAATGAAACACCATTTCATCATATCCATTAGGATGGCAAATATCAAAAACCAGAAAATAACAAATGTAAACAAGAATGTGGAGAAATTGGAATCTCTCTGCACTGCTGGTGGGAATGTAAAGTGGTACAACTGCTATGGAAAACAGTATGGCAGCTCCAAAAAAAGAAAAGAAAGAAAAGAGAAAAGAAAGACCAAATGACCTACTTTTTCCTCTGGGCATACACTCAAAATAATTAAAAGCAGGGACTCAAACAGATATTTGTATACCCATGTTCACAGCAGTATTATTCACAATAGCCAAAAGGTGGAAACAATCCAAGTGTCCATTGACAGATGAATGGATAACCAAAATGGGGTGTGTGTGTATATATATATATACAATGGAATATTGTTCATCCTTAAAAAGGAATAAAGTTTTGACTCATAATACAATATAAATAGACCATGAATACATTTTGCTAAGTGAATAACCAGACAGAAAATGACAAATATTGTATGATTCCATTTATATGAGTTACTTAGAGTAGTCAAATTCATAGAAGCAGGAAGTGGAAGGGTGGTTGCCAGAGGCCAGAGGGAGAGGGGGATGGGGAGTTAGTGTTTGATGGGTAGGAGTTTCAGTTTTGCAGGACAAAGAGTTCTGGAGATGAATGGCTGGTGATGTTTGCACAACAATGTAAATGTACTTAATGCCACCGAACAGGACACTAAAAGTGGTTAAGATGGTAAATTTTATATTATATCTATTTACTGCAATTAAAAATGTGTAAAAAAACATAGAGACAATAGTATAATTGCTCCCAACAGATGTGCCCTGTGAAACTATGAGTGTTCTCACACTCATGCCAATGACTAGCACTTAAAAAAAAAAAGTTGATCCAATAATTCCAATTAAAGATCTTTTGAAATAAAAAAATTGCTCTATTAACTCATTTTTCCTTTTCAGTATATTCTGCGTAGTCTTTTTCAACAACAAAAGAAGGCATTACTTTTTCTTTAGGGTCTATAGTTATTTTCTAAAATAATAAAAGCTGTCCTTCATAGTCTTCTGATGACTTAATTTCCTTTTCTTCTTAGGTATTCTCCTGAAAAAAAAAAAAGAACACAGTTATTATATGTGAGCAGCAAATTATCATCACAATATGAGTCATTCATTTATTTGTTTATCCATAAACATTGGCGAGCGACTACCAGGTTCCAGGCACTGTGTTGGGTACTGAAAATACAAGAATGACTGGTAGTTAGGACCTAGTGGCTGCCCTCAAGGAATTCATTGTCTAGCAGGGCAGATAGGAATATTAAAATATCAATTATGTTCCTAGAATCTTTCAAAATAAAAATTTAAAGTCATAATTCTTTACTCCCCAACAGTGTATATAAGTATACATTTATACACACACACACACACACACACACATTATATATAATGTATAATTTTTGACAGAGAAAAATATCATTTAAAAAAAGTGAAGGAAATAGAAGTGGTGAGACATGTAACTGGCACCTGAGGAGTAGGTGTCGGCTTTATCCATCCCTCATGATCATCCAACCACTTTCAAGAGAGCCCATCCCCTCCCAGAACAGTGGGGCTTAGTGGCATGATATCAGCTATCTCCATCTAACTACTACACGGTCTTCGGAGTCTTTTGTGGCTTTAAGCAAGAATGTATAATTTCTCACAAAAATTTTTTTAAAAAAGAACTCATCCTATAAAATATACCTTCTTTAGAATTGAAGTTAATGTTTTAATTGGGTCAGGCTATTACATTTTGATTTCTCCAGTAGTTTTAATGTAACATCCTTGAAGCATGTCCACTTCAGTGATATACTTTGTTAGCGATGTAACATTAGTGCATGTCCTAGAGCTCTTCCTTCTGAAGCCTCAGAGGCATATCACATGTATTATTCGTGATGATTTCTCAGGGCCATTTTTTGCAATGTGCATATACAATAAGACAATAGGAGTATTAAAAATTTGAGAACTTTAAAAAAAAGAATATATAGCTTCTGTGATGCTACCCAGTTTCTCAATTAATCCTTTAAGATTCAACTGTCTGGAGCCTTCCCTGATTCTGGTAGGCAGGGGTCATTCATTCATTAGTTCATCAAACATGTATAAATTGCCTACTTGACATTTGACACTGTCTTAGGTATTGGAGAAAGGAGAATGATTACAACACAACTCTTGCCTTATGGGGCTCACAGTTTAGGTAAACAAAGAACTATAATGGCAGTAATAGTAAAGATATGCATAAAATACATAGCATAGTGGGGAGATGCCTAAGATCTCACTTGGGTCTTCAATTTTCAGGAATATACCAACGGGATGCGAAAGGGCAGGAACAAATAAGGAAGACATTTTGGGGAGAGAAGACAGCATGTATAGAGGCTTGGAAGGCAGGGAATATATCTTGATCTCCTAGTTTTAGAACAATGCAGTGCACACTGTAGATCACCACTGAGTGTTTATTGAAAGAATGAAGGAATTGTTGCTATCCTTACTAATAAAAGCCAGAAAAGAACTATTTCAAAAGATTGTTCATGCAACTCCAAAATTTTTTTTAGAAATTGCAATTTAGATTAAAAATCTAAACCCAAACACAATGTATATCATTTATTAAGCTCAACTCACATAGATATAATTTCCTAGCTCTATACTAGACCTTTATTCAAAAATCTATAGACATGGAAGGAGATTGGAGTAGAAAACAAGCTGGCTGCCTGGCTCACAAAAAATTTACTTTTCTGTAAAAAGTCTCTTTCGATAGAGTGGCTCCCAGTAACTGCATCTCTTGTTTTTTTAACCTGTTGCCTCCCTCGGCCTCCCCCGCTGAATTATGTAAGTGCAAACCATATGATCCAGGGTTGGTCAAATCAGGGCTTCAGAAGAAATTAGGAGGTCAAACGTGAGGCTTGGCCATGATACCAGTCGGGAGAGATGGCAGTTCACGATGGGACAGAACAAGCCTGCCTCTCTTCGAAGGAGAGACCAGAGAAAACTTCTAGAGTGTTCCAGTCCCTGGAATCATTTTCCCTGTGGCTCAGCTGGACTCCATCCCTCCAGCAGTTCTAAATTTCAATCAGTTCCTACTTTCTGTATCCTAGCTGATTTGGTCTCCGTCACTTGCAGTCAGAAGACTCAGCTACCACAGGGAACAAAGACAGGCACCAGGAGACAAACTTACCCAGCTTCTCTGTGGCTTCCACGCAGACACTAGGATACATGCCCTCAGTGTAAGTTGCCACCAGAAGATACAGGTGGGTCTTCACAACAATCACACCGGTGTTTTCCTGAATGAGAATAAAAGTGAATGTCTTTCTCCTGGTTCTGATCACAGGACTAGCAGTTACGCTTCAGTCGCATTTTTCACCACTTCCTGACTTCCCTATATTCATACACTTGTTTTTGGACTCTCCACACTGTTCCACTAATTTAGCTGTCTTTACTCTAAAAGATTTAGGCTCTTGTAATTACAGCATGGGTATTTTGAAAAAGTTCTACAATCGATCGTAATATACCCCTATCCCAATGAGAAAGGTTATGCATGCATTTTGGAATTGGAGCGCTCTGGGCTTAAATCCCAGTACCACCATTTTCTGCTGCATGACTACAGAAGAGTTATGTAAACTTGCTTAGCCTCAGTTTCCTCATCCATAAAATGAGGCTACTTAGTTTATAATGTGGAAGAAGTATGCCTAATCCATGATATAGGGTTCCAGTAAATGAGATTTCATCTCCTTAATTCCTTATAGGCAACAGAAAGTCAAGAGAGGTTTTAAGCACAAGGTGGTATCACTTTTCTTTTTTTTTTAAGGGGGATGTAGAATACAAAGGATGAACCATAGTAGAGATAGTTCAGGCAAGGTTTAGTTGATAGATTCTGGAACAAACACTTCTCAAAAACAGGCTGTCTGTTAGTACTTTCTTTTGTGCATGCTCTCCTGGCACGAGACCGCTGTCTCAAACATTGCCACTGCAATAACAGGCTAGTCTCTGGTATAGATAGATCAGAAGAGACACAGAAAATTGAAGTCAAATTCCTAAGGTTTTACCCAGCTATCTTCAAGTCTTCAATACGCACATTCTTAGCATAAAGAGAATAATCATCTGCCCGAACACATTTATAGTCCTTTTCCTTGAAATACAGTCCTTCTCTTCTGGCTTGCAACGGATTCTTGGCAAATCCATTCACAAGTGTTCGGACATCACTGGGCATTACCTGCAAAGGTTAAATAGACTGGGATTCAGCAAACTATGGCAGGCTGGCCACGTTTGGCCCACTGCCTGTTTTTGTATGCCTACAAGCTAAAAATGGATTTTACATTTTTAAACAGTAGAGAAAAAAATCAAAAGAAAAATTTTGTGATGTGTAAAAAATTACATGAAATTAAAATGTCAGGGTCCATAAATAAAATTTTTTTGGAAGAGAGTCATACCCATTCATTCACTGTATTGTCTATGGCTGCTCTCCATTACAACTGCAGAGTGGTTGTGTAGTTGGGACACAACCCACATGGCCTGGAAACCTAAAATGTTTACTATGGCTCTTTACAGAAAAAAATCTGTTTAAAACTCTTATGCCCAGACTCTTTTTTTTTTTTTTAACTTTAAATCTCGATGCCCAAACTTATTTTTCTTACACTGAACCCTGGCGATGCTACACACAGGCTCCGCTCCTGGAGTTTGATGAGGGCTGCGCTGTCCACATGTTTCGTGCCCAGGAGGGAATCTAACAGTAAATTCTGCAGATGGCTCATGCTCCCTCAGCTCTGGAGAAGGCTGCGTTGACAGGATCCGCTCTGGCTAGCTTTGAAAAGGCCTGTGAATACAAATCTCCCTAAGATGCTTCTGACAGTTTTAATATCAGCATGTGTTCTCTGCAAAGATGAAGAGTGGAAGTGGCGGCCCAGCACCTAGTGGCCACCAAAACTCAAAGAGGAAAATGAAGTCACAGAATCATAGCAAATCACAGCTCACACAGAGCAGGTTATGCAGTGAGTTTGGACGATCACAGCTGACAATTTTCTAGCTTTGTCAGTGGTTTGCCTCAGGATCATCTTGGATTAAGAAGCAAAAAACCAAACACCTGCTAGGATGGGGAAACACTGAACTAAGTAAACAAGGCTAAGTGATGTGCTGGTCGTTGAGTCCTCACATTCCCTTCGCACTGACTAGCATCAGGACACTGAGCACCAGTCCAGGGGACTAAAAACACTTTTAAGCTACTTAAAGCGACATTTCCCGCACAAGTCACCAAGCCTTCCTGGACAGTTCTCATCAGGCCAATCTCCACAAACACTCGTCCTTCCAAGGGATACTGAGAACAGGCCACAGGTAGGACCGGGTTTGGGTGGTGGGCTGTAGGGTTCCCCGGAAAGGGACTGAGAGCGATGGAGGGGGGGTTAATAACAGTGCTGTTGGCTGGGGAGGCGCACAGAAGGCACAGGGGACTTGGGGAAGCGCGTTGGGCCAGGCGGAGCTGAGCCACCGGGCTCTCGGGACAGGAGCCCAGAGCTCGGCTAGGGGCTGTTGTGCGGAGCAACAGCCCAACAGGGGGGAAGGCGATGTGCCAGTTATTGGCTGCGACAGCTGTCAGCCACCGAGAAGCCCTCCGACTCGGTTCGCAAACCGGGCCCTGCCAACCCGCGTCCGCACTTCGGGCTTCCAGGCTTCTTCTCCGCCTGAAGGGGCCGCGGGACCGCAGACGCGCGGAGCGCAGCGGGGCAGCCGGGCTGGGTCTCTCGAGCCGGCGGGGTCCTGCGTCCGCTTCCGCGCCGAGTGGGCTTTTTGCCGTTGCTCCCGCGTCCTGGGACACTGGGCGCGAAACGTTCTTAAACTCTCAGACCATGGGCGCGAGCGGAGTGGGCCGCGGGCTGGGCAGGCTCATCCTCCAGGCGCAGCCGCCGCTTCCAGGCGGTGGGCCGCCGGACCGGGCCCGCGCGGTGCAGGGGCTTCCAAAGCACTGCCAGTGCCCGAACGGGGGCTAAGGTGCGGGGTGCGGCAAACACCCTCCGCCCGGCAAATACCAGGCCGGGCGGAGGCCACGGCTCCTGCTGACCCCATGGGAGGGAGGGGCCGCAGCCCTGGCGCTGTAAGTTTACAACCCGCAAGCCCTAATGATAGCTTCCCCCTTAGATACTGTCCTGGGGCGGGGGAGGGGTTGTCACTGGGGACAAGCAAATTTTTTCTGAAATCCCCTCCTTTCTCCAATCAGCACTGTCGGTGTGGGCTTCAGTAGCCAGAAAGTTGCAACCTGCGGCCATCGGTCAGAAAACTGCTGCAATGCAATTCCTAGAATCCGGGCTGATAATTGCCACACTGTTTCCAAAGGGCGCTGTTGTAGGACGGCGTGGGAAGACTGGAATTCAGGCGGACGCGGGTCAGTGCAGAGAGATCCTCCCAGCTGAAAGGAGGCTGGCTCTGAAGACGTTTTCGGAATCTATGGTGAAGGACCCTTGTTAGGGCAAGTGTGGGTGGCTAATGTTCAGAATCCGTTCCACCTCGTTCATGGGTGCAAGTATGGATAATTCATTAAACAGAGGAGAATAAGATGGGGGTGATTCCTCATTATTAAATAAGCTAATTTTTTAATCTTTCTACAGGTTCTGTTATTTGGGGCCACAATGAAAATTTTAGACATCGATGATCTGATAACTGACAAACTTCCAAGCTCTAAACAATGGTTGGAATCGCAGCCCCTTTCTTTTATGGGGGTTCAGTAGTGTGGCATTTTGAAGTTTATACTTGGGTAGTTGCATTAAGAGCTGGCTTGTGTGAAATATAATATTTTTTTCCTGTTTTCTGCTTCATTCTGCTCTTTATTAATCCCTTCATTCTACTAACTTTGTGTTTACTCTGCTCTTCATTTTCCAGCTTCTTAAGTTGGAATCGTAGGTCATTCATGATAAACCTTTTCTAATATAACAAAATTATAAAGTTTCTCTTGAAGCACATCACCCAAATTTATACATGTTGTGTTTTTTTAAGATTGTAATTTATTCTTTTCTAACCAGCTTTATTAAGATATAACTGATATACATACAATAAGCTGCACATATTTAAAGTGTACAGTTTGATAAATTTTGACATGAAACCATCACCACAATCAAGATAATGAACACATTCCATACTCTCAAAGTTTGTGTCCCTCAGTCATCCCTCCCTCCCTGCCAGCCATCAAGGCAATCTTTGATTTGCTTTCTGTCACTGTAGTTTATTTTGCATTTAAAATTTTTATATAAATGTAATTTTACATTCTGTATACTTTTTCTGGCATCTTTCACTCAGCATAATTATTTTACAATTCATCCATGCTGTTGCATGTGCAATACATAATTCCCCACCTCCTTTTTTTTTTTTTTTGCTGAATACTATATACTGCAGATTATTCATCCTGTTGATGGACATTTGGGTTGTTTGCAGTTCTTGGCTATTGCAAACGAAGCTGCTGGCAACATTCATGTACATTTCTTTGTATGGAATTACACTTTCATTTGTCTTGGATTAATAAATATCTGGTTGTGGAATGGCTGAGTCATATGATAGATAAATTTAACTTTTTATGAAATTGATGAACTTCACCAAAGTGATTGTATTAGTTTACATTTCCACTAAGAGTGTATGAGAGGTCCAGTTGTTTTGCATTCTAGCCAAAATTTGGTACAGTGTGTGTGTGTGTGTGTGTGTGTGTGTGTAGTGTCTTTAATTTGAGACATTCTGAAAGATGTATAATGGTATCTTGTTGTGGTTTTAATTTTCATTTCCCTAATGACTATGATGTTGAGCATATTTTCAAATTTCATTTGCCATTTCTATATTAGAGAAGTGTTGAAATATTTTGTTGATTTTTAAATTGGGTTTTTATCTTATTATTGAGCTTTTATTATTGAGATATAATTCACATCCCATAAAATACACTAGTTTAAGGGTGCAATTAAGTAGCTTTTACTATATTCACAAGGTTATGCAACCGTCACCACTATCTAATTTCAGAACATTTTTGATCACCCCAAAAAGAAACCTTATACCCCTTAGCAGTCATTGTCCATTCCTTTCTCCCCCTGGCCTTTGGACACCACTAATCTACTTTCTCTCAGATTTGTCTATTCTGGACATTTTATACAAATGGAATGATATAGTATGTGGGTGGTCCTTTGTAACTGACCTCTTTCACTTAGCATACTGTCTTCAGGGTTCATCCATGGCATAGTATGTATCAGTACTTTGTTCCTTGTTATGGCTAAATAATATTCCATTATATGGATGTACTACATTTTGTTTATCCATTCATCAGTGGATGGACATTTGGATTGTTTCTAGTTTTGGGATATTGTGTGTAATACTACTATGAACATCTTTATACAAGTTTTTGTGTGAATATATGTTTTCAATTCTCTTGGTATATAACTTAAGAACAGAATTGCAAGGCCATGTGATAGCTCTGTTTAACTTTTTGAGGAAGTGCCTAACTACTTCCCACAGTAGCTGTACTCTTTCATAGTCTTATCAGCGATGTATGAGTGTTCCAGTTTCTCCACTGCTTGGATTTCATTGAACCTCTTATATCTGTGGGCTTATAGTTCCCAACAAATCTGGAAAAAATTTCAACCATTATTTCTTCAATACTTTTTCTATTTCCTCCCCCTTTGGGGGAAACACAATTATATGTATAATAACCTGCTTGAAATCATCCCATAGCCGACTGATAACTCTGTTAGTTTTTCCCCCTGCATTTCATTTCGAATAGCTTCTGTTGTTATGATTTTAAGTTTACTATTTCTGTAAGATTGGATCTGCTGCTAAGCTTGTCTGGTGTATTTTTCACCTGAGACATTGTAATTTCCATCACTAGAAATTTTATTTGGTTCTTTTCTTATATCTTCCCTGTCTCAAAATGTCTACTGTTTCTTCTAGCTTCCTGAACTTATAAACTACAGGTGTAATAATTATTTTAATGTCCTGGACTAATAAATATGTCATCTGTATTATTTCTGGGATAGTTTTGATTGATTCTCCTCTTCATTATTAGTCAAATTTTTCTGCTTCTTTGTATGCCTGGTGATTTTTTATTGAATGCTAGACATTGTGAACTTTACCTTGTTGAGTGCTGGATATTTTTGATTTCCCATAAAGATTCTCGTGCTTGGTTCTGGGATGCAGTTTAGTTACCTGGACATAATCTGATTCCTTCAGGGCTTGCCTCCAAGCTTTGTTAGGCAGGACCATAGTGGCACCTAGTGTATGACCAGTTTTTCTCCACTACTTACTTGAACAAAACTCCTCCAAGCACTCATCTCTATGCTTTACACATTATGAGAGTTTTCACTGTGGCTGGTGTTAAGAGGTATAATGCCTGGGGCTGTAGGACCCCTAAAGAATGTTCCCATTAATCCTTTCAGGTACTCCTTTGCCCAATGTTTCTTTGGGTAATTTCTCCACATGCATACAGCATTCAGCATTCAGCCGAAGAATCAAATGGGACCCTTGACAAATCTAACCTTCTACAGATCCCCAAAGCTCTTTCCTCTGTGTAACTTTCCTCCCTCTGGTACTCAGCCCTATAAACTGTAACTACCCTGGCCTCCCCAGACTCCAGGGAGATAATGGGGCTCCACCTGACATCCACTTCTCTGTGCCATTTGGGAAATTCTTTACAGGTGCTAAACTGAGCTATTATAGGACTCACTTTGTTTTCTATTTCTCAGGGGTGACTGTCCTTGATTGCCTGATGTCCAATATCTTGAAAACTGTTGTTTCAGTTATTTTTTTAAGGTGTATGTGTTCCCTGTTACTCTATCTTGTCTGAAAGTAGAAGTTCTCATCCCAGTCATTATTTTTTCAAACAAATATTATGCTCCATTCTTTTATTTATCACTTCTAGGACTCTAGTTTCCCACTTGTTGAACCTTGTGCTATTGTCTCATAAGTCACTGCAACTATGTTCATTACTTTCCAGTCTTTTCCCTCTCTTTCAGATTGGATAATTTCTAATGATCCATGTTAAAGTTCACCAACTCTTATTTATTTATTTACTTACTTACTTATTTTTATTGAATTTATTGGGGTGACATTGGTTAATAAAATTTTAAGGTTTCGGGGGAAATTCTATTGTACATCACACTGACTCTTTTTTATTTATGTCTTCTCCAATCTGCTATTAAGCCCATTGAAGTTTATTAAATTTAAGAATTTTCCACTTTTTTTAATAGTCTATATTTATCTGCTGAGATTTTCTAGCTATTCATTATGGGTGCATCTCCTCTAACATCTTTTAACTCCTTAACATAGCTATACTAGTTAACCTAAAATCCTTGTCTACTAATTTCAACATATGGCCCATCTCAGAGTTGGTCTCCATTGATTGCCTGCCTCTTAAGTATGGGCCACATTTTTCTGTCGTGTGTGTGTGTGCGTGTCTAATAATTCTACACTATATTTTGGACATTATATGAGGGGGGAACCCTCAAAAAAAAACCCAGAATTTATTCATAAAAATTGTGTATTTATTCTTACATGTTTTAACTTCAGTCATGTTCCAAGTACTCTCCATTTGATATAATACACCTATTGAGACATTTTTTCCACTGCTCAAAACAGTTTTTGAACTCACTGATTTTGATGCCTTTTAGTGCTTCTGCTATTTTTTGTTTCATGTCTTGCACGTAGACAAGAGGTTTCCCTTTGAGGACTTTTTTCATCTGGGGGAAACAAAAAAATGTCACTCAGGGTGAGATGGGGTGAATGGGGAGGGGTGGGGCATGGCGGTCATGCCATTTTTTGGTCAAAAACTGCTGAACACTCAGTGCGGTGCGGGAAGATGTGCTCATAAAATCACCCATCAAGTAATGGGCAAACGTGTTGAAAGAGTCTTCAAAAACGAAAAGAAAATTCATTGAAGCTAAGCACAGCCTCTCACAACAATGCCAGCTGGTACACTGATACAGATGGGTTCCTAGAGCACTCACCTAGTAAGGGAAGCCTGTAGTACAAGGGGCCCTTCCTCTAGAAGATAATTCCTGGTTGGGTGGTTTGTTTTTAATCCCCCCTTGTACATGATACATTGTAAATGGTCTGGATTCTGTTACATTCATCTGAAGAATATTGAGCTTTTCTTTTAGCAAGCAATTAACTTGACTGAGTTCAGACTCCAAACTTTGTCTTTCCTGTACTTGACGCCAGATAAAAAACACTGTTTAGTCTTTTTTAGCTTTTGATATTTTGCATGTAGTCTTCTTGGTACATATATAGTTCAAGGATCTGCCAGATATCGGTCAGATTTTATTTTCACAATTTGTGGCATCCCCTATATGGTTTTTTCTTTTAAGTATTTTTCCTCTCACTTTCCAGCTCCTACAGTTACCCGGACTGGTCTTCTAATTCTCAAATCTATAAAACTGAATGTGTCTATCTGAGTTTGAGCCCACTCTTTCAGCCCTGACTGAGGCCTGCTCTCAGACAAAAGTCCATAAAAAATTGAAAATCTGTCCAGTGCTGTTTTTTCCCCCAGCTGTTGACTGACTACCCCTCTATTTTCCTCCTGCTTTTGGTCAGTCTCCAGTGTGTTCAGGTTGTTGGTTTTTATATTTCTGTGTAGAATATTAATTCAGTACCCATCCTGGTTTTGAGAACACATTTGCTAAGGATAGCAAGCAACTCTGTGAGGCAGAAGGAACAAAGATAATGAATTTAGGGTTAGGCACAATTGAGTTTAACTTCTGGCTCAGTGCAGGATTTTCTAGGCTTCTAGGTGTTGTTTAACTCCCATGAGACTTAATTTTCTTGGGTGTTAATGGGGAAGGTTTTAGTTCTTGGATTTTGAGATTATATTCTTGTGTTCTGAAAACAGAGTAGTGGAACTAAAGTCTACTGACAATGGCAGTGAATTTGAGAATATTTTATTTTTGTGTAACTATGAGAGGACCCTCAAAGGCCCATCCCAAATGTCTCCTTTGGAAATCTTTTTTTTTTTAATCATTTTTCCATAGTGGTGAAATACATATGTGTGTGTGTGCGTGTGTGTGTGTGTGTGTGTGTGTGTATATATCATAACATTTGCTATTTTTAAGTGTACAGTTCAGTGATATTAATTACATTCTCATGTGTGCTAGAAATCAACCTTTTGTATTTTCTGTTAGGTATTTAATTGTGGAAGATTTGTTATGAAAATGGAAAAATATTAATGTTATGAACTATTTCCTAAAGATTATATTACTTTAAAATCTGAAGAGTGACTTGTACATAACAATATTTATTATTAATATTTGCTACCTATAACGACTAACTATAATGAGTTCAAACACAATTCACTAACAACTAACTGAATTCAAATAGAGATCTGGTTATATCTATTTTAAGTCATAAAGGTAAACGTATTTTATAGGATATGAAAACAGATGGGTTATACCTACCATGTGACTCTGGGCGTGTCATTTGGTCTTGCCAGGACTCAAAGTGTCCATTTTGAGGGCTTGTTTTTTTCTTTGCCCTAGAATGAGCTTAGTTGAAAGCAGAAAGATTCAAATACTCTTTAAATAGCACTTTGTGATATAGTATGAGGTATAAAAACTGGATTTACACAGAATTTTCCAGAGATAAGTCTGTCACATGAAATATAAGTCCTGACAGTGTTAATAATTTGATTTTTAAGATTTGACTTTCAAAACTTCATTCTTTCAACTTTGACATTAAAGAAGATATTAATGTAGCTATCAAATCAATATTATACAGAGAAAATTATGTAGTTAAGAATTGACTATAGAATGAGATTCAATTTAATTTTTTTCATTTCACATGTAATCCCCACTATAAAATTTTTAGAAAATGTAGAAAATAGAATTAAAAGCACTCATTAGCTGACAGCTCACAGGGGTGAGAGTGGAGGAATTGAAGGAAAAAGAAAAAGAGAAAGAGAAAGACTCATGGATGCTGACAACAATGTGGTGATAGCAGGGGGTAGGAGGGTGGGTAGAGGTGAAAGAGGGGATAGAGGAGATAAAAGATAATGGAAAAAATAATGTTAAAAAAAAATAAAACAGGACCTCAAAGGGGAAAAAAGAAAAAAAATACTCTTTAGTCCCTAGGATTAACCTTAAGAGACCTCCGAAGTTGTTTGAACTGATTTCCTCTTTTCCTATACTTTGTGGAGATTCTTTCAAGATACCTTATAACAGTTTTCCCCTTCTCATTGTTCCTCCATCTTAGTGTGGCTTTGATGGAGTCCCTACATATTCTTAAGAGCTTTAAGAGCTATTATTGGAGCACAGCAACCAACTATTACTCAGGTATACCTAGGTAAGAACAAGGCTTTAACTACAGGTTGGGTTTAACTGTAAGACAAGGTGGATGTCCATGTAAAGTATACTAAACACTGGAGAGGTAACCTGTTTTTATTTTTAAGAATTTTCCTTAGAGTTAACCTTAGAGTTGTTTAGAAAGGAAAGGAACTATGCATTGTGAATGGTTGAAGTATGCTATAAGCTGAAGTAGGGATAATTCCCACAAATTAGGAAAGTCTTAGGGTTTGTTTTTTAAAAATTTTATATTGTTGATGCTAGTCATTAGATAATTTCATTTGCTAGATGAAAGGTTGTTAAGAAGGTTTGATGAGAATGATTTAGTTTATAGCCTAAATCAGGCATTTTCTATGCAAGCCATTTGGATTAGGCTGTGCTATACTTCTGTCTCTCTGCTTTTGTCTTTTTTTCCCCAGTAGAATATTCTTCTTCTACATTGTCATCTCTTCTCTTCCTAGATAATGCTTCATTCTTTAAGGTCTCTTAAAATTTTTAAATTTAATCTTTCTTCTATTGTGATAAAATATATATATAATAAAATTTGATATTTTAACCATGTTAAGTGTATAATTCAGTGGCATTAATTACACTTACATGTTGTACGACCATCACCACTATTTCCAAAACTTTTTCATCACCTTAACTGAAACTTTGTGCTCACTAAGTAATAACTCCCCATTCTTCCCTCCCCGAGCCTCCAGTAATCTCTAATTTACCTTCTGTCTCTATCAACCTGCCTATTCTAGATATTTCATATAAGTGGAATTCTTTTGCAGCTTACTTCACTTAGCATATCGTTTTCAAGGTTCCTCCATGTTGCAGTATATGTCAGAATTTCATTCCTGTATTATTCCTGTATGTTATTCCCTTGCATGTATAGGCCACATTTTGTTTATACAGTCCTCTGTTCCTGGACACTTGGGTTGCTTCCATTCCACCTTTTCACTATTGTGAATGATGCCACAGTAAACATTGGTATGCAAGTGTCTGTTTGAGTCCTTGTTTTTAATTCGTTACTACACACACACACACACACACACACACACACATAGCTATATTGCCTTTCCAATTGTTTTTGTGGATTTCTTTTGTAGTCTGTTTCCCCAGGGAGAGCAGGCATATTGTCTAATTTATCCATGTATTCCTTTTTCCAGTATAGTGTGTGTCACACAGTAGAAGCCAAGTAAATGACTGAATTAATGAATGACTTTGTGGCTTATCATTATATACATAGGCTGCACCTTGCATTTCCTCCTTGAAAATATTTCCTGATGGAAAACATCATTCCATATTAGTTTATAAAGAACTTCCTCTTTTTTTTTTTTTTTTTGCAGCTGCCTAGTATTCCCTCTCTGGGACATGCTATAGTTGATTTAATCAGTGCCCTACTGATAAAAACGCTTGTGGCTTCCATCTTTTTGTATTACCACAAGTGCGGAATAAGCGTTTTTATGCTGAGTCCCCCAGTCTTGACGTCTTTCTGCACGGAGTAGACTGTCAATAAATAGTGGAAATAATGAATTAACCAACACTAATGAGCGAAGGAGGGCGTCGTAGAAAGCCCAGGGGCGGTGCACTGACAGCGGTCTTCCGCGGAGGGCCCACCAGGTGGCGCTGCTGGCGGCTAACGCTCCGGGCTGAGGCTCGCTGCTCTTGCGGAGGGCGCGGAGGCCCGTCGCCGCCGCCTCCCGCCGCTGCCCGCCGGCGTCCGCCGGCGTCTGCCGCCCGAGCATCCGCCCGGGGGATCTGGACCGAGGACCGCCCGTAAGGAAGCTGCCGCCGCCGCCGCCCACATGCTGCCCCGCGTCCCGGCCGCCATCATGCTGGACTGGGGCCGCCGGCTCTTCTTGAAGGAGATGAAGCTGACGCTCATAGGGCTGCCGTCGGTACTCACACCAGACCACCTCCGTCAGTGCCGTCGCGGTGAGTGCCCGCCCGCTCGCCTGCTCCGGCCGCGGACTCCAATTACCCCCACCCTCGCACACGCCCAGACCCCGTCGGGACTCCCTCCGCGCACCGGGTAGTGGGAGGGAGCGGAGGCGAGCGTGGCTGCCCACCCAGGGGTGCCAGGACTGGGAGTATCCCTCCCGTTGGTGGCGGCGGGCGGCCGCTGAAGGGTCCATTCTGTTCAGTCGCCCCGAACCCCGCCGGGGCTCGGGAAGGGTGAACTTGGGCTCACCCCTTAAAGCGCTTAGGGGATTGGGTTATTTCTGGAGCTTGCCGGGGGCGGGGGGCGGGGCAGCCGTTGGGTTAACCTCAGCCTGTCACTTTCCCGAGGGGTGGGGCCGGGCGGGCCCGGCGGGCCTGTGAGAAAGCCGGAGAATCGAGAGGCTCCTCCCTGAATTCAGTGCGCAGCTCGTCCCCCGTCATCGGGGGCGGGTTTCACCGGTTCGCCGGGGGACCGAGATCAGTGGGCGGCTGCGGCGCCGGGCCGGTTGGAGGTGGAGCAGCTCCAGCCAGTGCAGACGCCCGCGCCGCCGCCTCGGGCCGCACGCCCGGAGCGCTGCCTTCCCCACGCGTGCCGGCGGAGCTCCGCGGGGGCCCCGGCGCCGTGCTGCGCGCGTCCTCGGGGACACGGAAAGAGCCCGTCGGTTGTCTTCGCCACTGAGGACACCCGAGAGGAGCCTGTTGTGTAGGGAGAGCTATACAGTCAGGGGACCGTGACTAGACATCTCCCGAAGAGCTGCCGCTTGTGGCCAGGGGAAGGGCGCGGCCCCGGCCCGGCTGCACGCAGGTCTCTGGTCTCTTGGCCGCGACGGACCGCTTCTCTCTTGTCGTTCCCCGAGCGGCCCGGCCGAGACTGCGCGCTAATTCGGCGCCAGTGTTGCGGACACGGGAACAGGCGCACGTTCCCGGGGTGACCCCCACTTTCCCCCACCACGCCGAAGCTAAGCGCTCTTCCCTGTGGCTTCCGTCTCGGCTGGGGGTGGGGCTAGACCTGGGAGGTGGGAGCGATCTCGAGTCCCCGCAGCTTATGAACGTGGGTGTGAATTCATTTTTTGAAGCTCGAAGCGCCGGAGGACACGAATATGGAAAGTTAAAGGGAGGCGGATTTTAGTTGAGTAGGAAAGGAACCGTTGGTCCTGAGACAGATGCTGGTAGAAGGGTGCCTTGGTGAAGTGTGTGCGCGTGGACGGGGCTATGGGGCTCTGAGTCGCTGCGTCCGTGGGTGTCGTGTGAGGAGAGAGTCCACAGCTCTGGACCTACCAATAGCATGAGGGACAGGGGTGTGGTTCCCTCCTGATTTCACCGGTGTGTTATCCCTGCATTTTCTCTGCACGGAACCCATCTGCATTGCCGTCTCCCCATCCCATTTGTCCTGGGAGGGACCCTCTGATCAGGGCACATGGGCTCTCTGAGTTACAGCCAGCGTGCTGGCAGGCACTTAGGAGCTCCTGAGCCAGCCCCTCGTGTCACAGCGGGGAGGGCACACTGGTGGCGTGGGCTGCACAGCTAACTAGCTGTAGAGTCGGGCCCGTGTTGGAATCCTGGACCCCAGTCCCTGCACCAGAGGCGGAAGAAACGCTGTGCTGCCTCCTCTGTGTTTGCCTTTGGTACCGGTTGTATAGGATGTGCTTGTTGTAGTGCCTGAGTTCACTGTGAATTTGGACTTCATTGTTCATGTGTTATACTTAAAGCAGTTATTTCATTTCTTGGCTGATATTCAGAGGTTTGAGATCAAAACATGGGAGAAGAAAACCTGATTTATATTCATTTTTGTTTGTTTTGTTAAACCACTTAATTGAGGTATGACATGTAAAAAGCTGTGCATGTTAAACGTGTACAGCTCAGTGAGCTTAGAGAAGCATACGTCTCTGAAACCATCGCTGCCCCATCAAAGCCTTAAATATGGCATTCCCTCCCAGAGTGCCCTCCTGCCCTCACTGTTATTATTTGTATGTGATGAGAACACTTAATATAGTGCAGACGTTAAGCACAGAGCACAGTATTGTTAGTGGCAGGCACTAGGCTGCATAGCAGGACTCTAGAACTTCTTCACCCTGTTCAGGTTTGTTACTTCTGTGCTTAATTTGTTGAGAGTTTTTTCATGAAAATATGTTGAATTTTTGTCGAGTGCTTTTTCCTGAATCTGTTGTAATGACTATATGATTTTTCTGTTAATGCAGTGTGTCACATTTACTGATTTGCATATGTTGAATCAT